>VZRX01016550.1:0-30191 GCA_013398075.1 Notiomystis cincta
TCCAATGTCTAGTCATCCTTTCTATGAAGGAATTTCTCATTATGTCCAACCTTAGCCTCTCTTGGTGCAGCTTGAGACTATGTCCTCTCATCCCATCACTGGTTGCCTGGGACAAGAGACCGACCCCCACCTGGATACACCCTCCTTTCAGGGACTTGTAGTGAGTGACAAGGTCTCCCCTGAGCCTCCTTTTCTCCAGGCTAAACACCCTCAGATCCCTCAGCTGCTCCTCATCAGACTTGTGCTCCAGACCCTTCCCCAGCTCCATTGTCCTTCTCTGGACACAGTCCAGCCCCTGAATGTGTTTCCTGTAGTAAGTGGCCCAGAATTGGACATAGTGCTTGAGGTATGGCCTCACCAGTGTCAACTACAATACTGCCCTGGTCCTTCTGGGCACACTCTTGCTGATCTAGGCCAGGTGCCATTGGCTTGCTTGGCCACTGGCTCATGCTCAGCACTGCCAACCGGCACCCTTGGGTCCTTTTCTGCTGGGCACTTTTCTAGCCACTCTGCCCCCAGCCTGCAGTGTGGTGAACACACCGTAGTGTAGGAGGATTGGGGTGGAGAGCTGGATGCCCAGTGTACCTTGGCATGGGAATCCTTGTGGCTTCCCAAATAATCACAGGACCTGTTGGTGACCTTTGACCCTGGGAGCTACTTCTGTAGCCCCAGAGTCTGGCACATCTGGCTCTGTAGAAATGATGCCAAACTGACCACACTAAGAGAGTTCAGCCACCCTTTGTTCGCCTGGTTTGGATATTTGTTCTTTGAAACCAAAGATTCCTTAACATAAATAATTTCTTATAGGGCAAAAACAATTTCTTCAGACCACTCTGAGCAACCTAATCCAACTTCTATACTATCCAAATCCTGGGCACAAAAATTTGTCATCTTAAACCTTTGCACCTTGTATCCTTCTGATTTACTTTCAGGTTCTTCTTCTCTGGTTGTTATGCTATTCTCACTTTCCAAAGTATGGGTTGGCTTCCTCCTCCCCCCCCCCCTTCCCATTCTCTCATTCTTGTTTCCTTGTTTTATAGATCTTGTGTTCTCTTCTTTATACAAAGACTTCTACTTCAATTTTTAAAAGTCATCCTAAACTATTCTTCACAACCTCATATTGGTGCTAGTCCATGCTGCACTTCCTATCAATTTGGACATGTCGGGATGAATTCAGTTTTGATAAAACCTACACAAGCAAACCATCTGCCACACATCCACACACTACCCAACCTTGTCTTCCCATGCTTGCACAAACACTTCAGTTTGTCATCTTTTTCTTTGTTTAGGTGTCCTTTCTGCTATGTGAAATTGCAACAGTCTTTTTAGGATCCTTTGCTGTGTCCAAGCATCTGTGTCCATAGTCAAATGCTTCTGACATTTGTTTCCAGGAACTAGGCAATTAATATTGCCAGCCTTGTTTCTAGTTATTTTTCCACTCCCCTCGAGCTAAGCTCTCTGTCATTCTGCTGTTGGCCAGGTTTTGTAACAAGCCTGTGGTATAATTGCTTTCTGTATCTCCTACTTACTTTTGACCTTAAAATCCTTCTGAGTTCTGTGCAACCTCCTCTGTGGCTGTCCCATTTTGGAGCTTTGTCATTGTGTGCAATTTCCTTGGGGCCTTCCCTGCTAATGCTTCAGAATCTCCTTCTTATCCAAGGCAAATCTACCCTGCTGTAGGAAGTACTGTAGAAGATTTACAAGGTAATATTCCTGCTTTCAATTTCAGAGAGAAATTAATGAGGTGCTGATAACTTTGCAAGACTTAAAAATCGTGTCCTTGACCCATCCAGCTGCTAAAAGCATTCCTGTAGTGGGAATGCAGTTGATTCTGCATTTTGAGTCAGATTATTCTGCATTCTAAGTCAGGTTCTTGGCTATCCACCTGAAATTCTCAGTGTTGTTCCATGACTTGCAGCACAGGGTTCAAGTTCAGTAGGGCAGCTTTGCACCTTTGCCTTAAAGAGCACTGTTTGTATTGCTCCTCACTGAAAATGTTGCCTATTATTCTCAAGCGCTGGTAAATCACGTGTTTTCTGCACAAGAAAAAAGAGAGCTCTGATAAACTTGACCTCTAAATTACTTTTTTTTTTCCTGCATATTAAAAGAATCAAAGACTTATTCAACAGGAATTAGGAAGCTAATTCTCAATAAATTCCCACATGGGAAATTGAATGAAGGCGTAGAAATTACTTAGATTCTGATGTGTGCTGCAGTGGCAAAGGCAGTAGCTTGAAATTCTTTTCAGTGATTGAGGAAAGCACTGCATGACTTTCCACAGGGATGTGGTGAGGACTGAGCTATATGACACCAGCGTGAAGCACTTTGCAGAGCTTTTAATTTAAAACTCATGTACCATATTTGTTAAATAGTATTGCTCCTGCCTGAAAGCCTTTTTCTGTCAAATAGCTACCTTTGTTTTGTTTTGAATTTTATTGCTTTCTATAACACACATCTGGTACAGTAGAAATTATATTCCTTTAATAAAATACTTTTTCAAGACCTCTTTTTTGTACTAGCAGGGCAAACCATTACTGTCAGCAACTACCCTGGCTAAAAACATGAGGTTTGAGTTGACACCAACACCAAAGGCACAGGTTTCAGACAGCCTTGTCAGATCTACTTTGAATAGTGCTTGAATCAGCAAGCATTCTTCACTTCTGCACTGTTTAGAAGGCTTTCCCTGCACTGTGCTGATTGTTCTTCAGTACAGGGAAACCATGAACATTCATGGCTTGCACATTAGCATTTGGTATCTTGTCTAGAGAAATGAACTGTACCCCCCATTACATTTGGAAGTGCTGGATTTTTCCTTTTTTTTTTTTTTTTTTCCCCCTCAAAGGGATGTGTTCCTGTGTTTTACTTTATAGACATTGAGATCTCTGAGTCATCAAGAACAGTTGCCAGCTTTTTATAAACATCAATCCATAACGTTATGGTATTTCTTATGTCTTAGATCAGGCTGACTAAATATGATTTTCTGTTGGGAATAGCAGCAATGAAGTTTGTGTACTGATTGTAATTGGAGCTTTTCCTGATCATCTCTGGCTTGATGTGCCATTGGTGCTGATGGACTGAGGCCACAAAGATGCATAATAAATAAAGTTCCTTTGGACAAGGCAAAGATACTCCAAGCTGGGAGTTGAACCAGCAGTACGTCTGCCATCCTTGGCAAACTTCACTTGAGGATAAGATTGCAGAAGATTGGCACAAGTTTAAATTTTTCACAAGGCAATGAAGTTTTTATGACTCTGCTTTATCTTGCAAGGAATACAAGCAGTAGAATAAATGAGACAAAGTCAACAGCCTCTTGTATTCAGATCAGTGACCAGTTATTATGATGCTTTTATAATAGAACAAAATTACACTAAGGGAGAGATTTTATCAAAATATTTGCATTGAAATGCTTTTTAATAAAGAAGCCAAATAATCTGATTTTCTTCAGCAGAAGAAAATTCCAAAGTGTAGAAGTTTCCCTGTGCAGTGTGCTTGCTCAGAGATGTTAAGATAATTTTAGTTAGATAATTGTTGTTGGTATATTAAGTGCAATGGACGACCTGATTATTTTTAGCATGTTAAACATCCTAAGAGCTCCTAGCTAAATTACTGCTGCACCAGAAAACAAAACCTGGAGATCTGTCTGGATATTGTCTTAGTTTAAATGTGTTCTCAAATCTAGCAACTGGGGGTTTTTTGCATCTCTGCCCCTCCTTCTCTAAATGCTTATCTGTCAGGAGCTGTGGTTTGGGAAGTGTAGGCTAAAGCTTTTGACTCCTCAAATCCATATCAAAACCATCATGACTGCAAATTGTTATTATTTCATGCTGGATGAGCTGTTCAGAGGCTCACTTCTTAGAGGTCTCTAGATTACATCTGACACAAGTTTATTTCCCTTTTTTATGAAGTCCGTTGTCTGGGAACTTGGGCTCCTCTCATTCCTTTAGGCAATTTCTCCACGTCAAGGCTGGGACATGTATGTGGTCTCTTTGAAGGGGCATTGAGTGCTCTTAGTTTCTGGTTTAGATGGGGCTGGTATCTCTGATTGCTGGTATCAAGGCAGTTACAGCTGTCAGTAAAACAGCTGCTCTCAGACAATGAGAGACCATCACCTTCAATGTTTAACAACAATCAGACCACTACCAATATAATATTTTTTTCAAGAACATCTTGCTTTCTTTTTACTTATTGCCTTCCACAACTATTCTATTACAAAAGGGGGAAGGATATCCTATAGAATTTTATTGACTTCTTTCCTCAATAATTCAAAAATGAAGAGATTGGTGTTGTATTGGCCGACAGAATTTATGTCTTCTCATCAGCTCTTTCACCTGTTCTTGATATTCCCAGGGATCACTTCTCCCCTGCCCCTTCTATCTCAACACTCTTCCCGTCTAATTTTGTATTCCAGGCTTTTCTTCTAAACAGATTTCCAAACCCTCAACAGGTTTTGTTTCATCTTCACTCTCACTCTCTTGCTCCTGTACTGCTTGTCTTTGATTTGGATATATTTCTTCATCACAAATTCTGTGTCAAAAAACTGGGGAGTATCATGGTTTAACTGCGAACAAAATGATCTCTACCCCAGCCCAAACCAGCACAGGGAGGCACTGAGCAACTGATTTTGTGTGCCCAGCTCTGGTACTGCCTGTTGCAGCCCAGAGTATGCACTGGACACCTCCCCTTGTGCTATTCAGCTGCGGCTTGTGTAGGAAAATCTCTGCCAAGAGGGCACAAACATCAGCTTCTTGGAGCTTGCAAACTGGCCTCAGTGAGGTGAATTTTCACAGTAAGAGCCATATAAATAAAGCAAGTGATTCTATAGCTCTCCAGCAATGCTTTCATCAAGTGATCTGAAGGACTCTTAATAATACTAAGACCCAGCTGAAGGAGGTGGCACTATACAGCTGGACACAGCTAAGCATTAAAGAGGTGTTGTAGCAGATCATTAGTGAGGTTGGTATTCAATAGATGGGTGACTGAGTGACACTGCATTTATGGTATTTTTTGCTAGAAGAGTGCAGGTTTTAATGGAGGGAGAGAATGTTGATGTCGGGGTTTTCAAAGTCAAAGGAACTGATTCCAGTGGAGATTTTAATGTGTATCTCTTCTGCCTCATCTGAGTGGCCCAACACTGTTTGGAGAATGGGCATTAATCCACTGAATTTCAGCATGAGCATAAAATCTAGATTTTTCATTTGTTGCAATGCAGAAACATTTGTTGGGGCAAAGTTAAGAGGAAGAAATAATTGTTTGTAGGCTAGGACTAGTCTGGCTCTGCATCTGTTCCTGAGTCCTCATCATGAGCAGCACTTGGCAGATACATTTCTACCCTCCATGGGACAGCCAATGCATGTACTCTTTCCATCTTCTCTTCCCTTTGCTCCTCTCAAGCTCTCCTCAGTGCATTAGTACTCCCTGTTCCTGAGATAGGGATGCCTGATTTGTGTCCGTCTAACTGCATTGTGAACGTTGTTTTCCGCAAATTAATCACCACCCAATCCCCATTTCATGTGCCTTTGATGCCTGGTTTTAATTGCCTTAAAGTAGAAAGCTTCAATGAGCAGAAAAATTAAAACTGCAAAATCCTGATGGCTTTTTGTAGTTGAGTTATTTGCCTCCAACATCAACCTGAAGAGTATGTTTTTCGCTTGGTTTTTTAAATTTTTTTCCTTAACTGAGTGCATGTTGTATCAGTTTTCTCTTTCTGACAGAGCCGCAGGCTTAGCTGCAATGCAATGGCAACGTTTTAGCTCCAGAACATGAAACAAGTTCTGTGTTCCTAGATTCTGAAAGAGATCTTGCCAAGTCAGAGAAACAAGCTCTCCCCTTTTTTTGAGCAGGACTTGACTTAGGAACAAAACTACTATTTGGAAAGATTGAAATCCCTAATATATAGCAGAGTTTCAGTGATTTTATGAAGGGGATATAAGTGGGAATGAAGCACATTGTGTCCAACTGAAAAATCAGAAATAATTTAGGACAATTGCACCACTTCTTTTATCCAGAAAATGTGTCATCCATGAAATCAGGATTTTCCCATGAAAAAAACTTGATGATTTTCTTGGACTGACCCCAAATGCCTTCTTAGCTCACTGCTCAGGATTACAGTGGCTGTCATTTTGCTGCCTGAGTTCACACACAGCAAAGTTTGTCCTTTTTCACGGGGATTGTTCTTTATTCCTGTGAGACAGCACATCTTCTCCAGCCTCTCTGTGGCATGTCATGGAAGTGACATGACTTGCAGAGCATCATCAGAACACTGCTGGGAAAACTCTTTACCCAAGGAATCATATCACTGGAGTGTCTCTCTATCAGTGCTGTACAGCAGCATGGCTTCACAAGAGACTGCAGAGTACAGCTGAATGATGAATCTACTCAGACAAATACTGCAGGTCATGTAGTTAAAGCATGCTGATAAATTAATATCCTTATTTTTGTTTGCTTTAAAAATGACAAAAATGTGCTCCTACTTTACAAATTGTTTGGGCTTATGGAACTTAATGAAGTGTAATCACAGAGCCAAAGGGTTTTCTCAGAATGAAGAGTAAAGTAACTCTGTGAAGAAAAATCCCCCTCGTGTAGAAAAAGTTAATTAATTATTGAGTGGGAAGGAAGCTGTCTGTCACATTGCTAGATTTCAAATCTGAAATTTGTTGCCTTTTATCCACTTGGGTTTTCTTTCTAGAACTGATATAACTGTTTCTCCCAGTATTGACTTTTTCTTAATCACTTCTGCTTGTAGTCTTCTGTAATAATTTATGCCATGATCATGCTCAGCTATTATCTGCTAACTGATGATAGAGTTTGTTTTACAAACAGCATTCATTGTAATATAACTGTCCTGTACTGGCACAGCAAGCCAAGGTAATAAATTCTGCAGGTTAATGTCATTCTTTACTCAGCTTTTCCAAAGTTATCCATCAGAAAGTATTTTATTTTCTGTTCTTTCATGTGACTACCCTAGTGAGAGTTGTTTGGGTTAGTGTTTTTTTTCAGCATTTAGGTGTAAAAGTGATTTTGATGCCTTTTTACCTCTGAAATGTACTTTAAGCATCCTATTGGAATGTTCATGATGTTCTTGAGAGTCAAGGACATAGACTATATTGACTGTCTTTTTATACAGTTACCCTTTTTGACCAAAATAGTGATTTAGAGTTGAAGACCCTAGGTTGCCTTTGGAAGGAAAAAAAGTTGACAGTGGTACCAAAAGTTTTGATGATCCTGTTGATCAAAATTTCGATTTTTGATTTTTTTTAATGTTGATTTTTGATCAAAATTTTGATTTTTGATTTGAAAGTCTTGTGTTCCTGAAAATGGGTAATGTCAAACACCACAAAACCCTATTTTTCACAGCTCATGTACCCAGAAGCCTCTTAGTCTTGTTTCTGGGCCGCTCTCAACTCTTACTGAGCTCTGTCTGATATTTGTCAGAAATACCATATTTCTGAATATGATGTTCCTAGGTTTCTTCCTCATTGTGTCTCTCTCTCATATTCATTATACCATGTACCAAAACTAACCTTTTCTCTCCCACTCCCTAAAAAATTACTTTTTTCTCTCTCTTTTTGCTTGACTTTATGAAGAATGAAGGGGGTTTGGTTTATGCACTGAGCATTGCTTGTGTAGGTATTTTGTGTGTGTGAGAGAGAGACTTGCTGAGTGTGATACTGTGTATTCTTAATTCTTCATCTTGGAATGACTGCTGAAGGGTGGCTTTGTGGATCCTTATTCCCTCTTGGAAAAGCCATCATTGTTATGCCAGTCTCATCCATCTTTTAGGGAATGCAGGTATAAAATTATTTGATGCATAAGCCCAATATGTTTTCTACCACAGAAGGACAAGGAAGGGAGGGAGTGTTCCTCCAGCTCATTAATCAGAATAAGAATGAGAAATTGTAACAACTTCCCAGTCATTTACTATTTGCTCCAAAGTAAATCTGTCTAAATATTAGTGCACTGGTGATAGTAAAAAAAAAAAAAAGGAGGGGGGTAGGGATGAGTGTGTGTGCAGGAAAAGAACCTTGTCATTAGTTTGTCACACACTGTACATGGTAGACCAAAGATTTATGTACTGTGGCATCTCTGTAATGAAAACTTGAGCAATAAAAATAGTTTCTGCTATGTTTGGGAACAGGAACTCTCTGAGGAAACACATTAACAGTATTTCACATTACAAATTATTATTGCATATTCAGCTATTGTTTCAAATGAGAATTGTGTGTATTACAAGGCAAGGGAAGGAAGACAGAGTTAGCGTTTCTTCTGTAAGCAGAATTAAGATTTTCTGCATCTGGCTATGTCAGTTTTGGCCTATAAATTTAAGTTAATACTGTAACAGAATAATGAGTCTGTTGTACCTAGGATGCTTGATGGACTTAAACATGTAGTTCAGGCTACACTGGTAGTGGCTGAATATGTGAATCTCTTCACTTTCACTGTGCCTTGACATAAGAAATATTGAGTGTGAAAATGAGACTGTTGGATGTTGTCTCGTAAGGAGTCATCTCCCATGTTGATTATGAAGACCTCATGCTGCAGAGATTGCATATTACCAAATAACAGTATTTTGTGCAAATAGTGGGCTTTCTGCCTTGCCTAAAATTTTTGAATTTATTAAATGGTTTGTTTCATGCTCTCCTGTGCTGGTTTGGACACAAATCNCAAGGTCAGGCGAGCCGCCGTGAAGAGTCCTCCCGGCTGCAGTCCGAAGGCACAAAAAACCTTCCAGCAGGCGATGGGGAATAGAAGAACATCCCACGACATCTCCTCTCTTGTCCACTCAGGAGGGTGTGTGTTCGGAAAGTTGGTCATCTTCATTACCTCCTTTCTTTCTGATTAATTGTGTGACCTTGCAGAGGAGGTCACAGTTGTCTTCACAACAATTTGGAAGAAATTTTAAAACATCACTGAGGATTTCTATATTAACATGTTGCCAGCAGAAAGCCAGCTAGTTGTTAGAATTCTGATTTTTCTCCTCCTCTAGCCTCCTTCCTAGAGGAACAATGTTCCTACTTTTTCTAACCTTTATGCTAGAAAACAGCCTCCAGCCCTTCTCTCTGAGTTGTGTGTTGTTGGCTCTGACTGCATAGTTGCATTTTCTGATATGTGAATGAAGTGGTTGATACATACTTTGAAATTTAACTTCAAATATTTGCAAAAGAGAGAGAAAATATATTTTTCTTGGTACGTTAGTTTCTGAGTATGTAAATTGAAAAGTGTTAGAGACAACAGTTGCTCCAGACATAGTTCTTTGTTTGCCCTTTTAAGCATCAGAAAATTGAATCCAAGGGGAACTGGGTCCTATTTCCAATTTCTGCATTAGTTTATATAAAAGGCAGGAGAAAGAAGTGGTTTATTTTATTTGTGGTTTTATTTTAAGGTCCATCAGTTTGCTGTGAAGCTGACCTGAGATTAAATGGGGTGAAAGCGGCACCTGTACACTTTGACAAATTACTCTGAACTTAGAGAAGTCCCAGGCTGGTGTTAGCAGAAACCAAGAGAAGCAAACCAAAGTATGCAGATAACCTTGATTTCATTCTACTGTTATAATTAGTGCTTTGTGGAGACCCAGCAGTGTCTTACTCTGCTCCCCTGTGTCGTGGCCTGGCAGGGTGAGATGCTGGACACAGCTGCCTTGGAGAAGGCTCCAAAGGATCATTGCATAAAGCCTACATTTTTAATCTCATGTATTGCTCATGTTTGTGCCTTAATGATGCTGCATCGAGACAGTAGGATGTGTAATCCATATCAGCAATGCATTTATATTTACATTAAACTCATGCTAAGAGTATCATTAACTTCTTAGTGATATTATAGCACAGCCTTATGAGCGTATTTCTTGTTGAAAGAGATTTGTGAAATACTTTATTGCTAGCCAGAAATGGTTCTAGCAAACCAGTGAAATGCTCTCTAATTGAATGAAAGTAGTTAATTTTCCTGTTTCTTCCACTGAGATTGCAAGCCACAGTGACACCCACAGATATCCTGCCTCTGTACTCAAAAAGGCAGTGAGCTGCCTTCCTCTTCAGAAGTGCCTGGCAGAAGATCTGAGCCACTCAGTTTACTTGGAGTCCCACATGCTGTCAGGATACTGAAAAGTTCTGGGAGGGTGAGAGTGAGGCACTGTTGCAGAATGAGTAACTGAAGTGGTGATTTGCCATGAATTTGCCCATCTGAGGTAGATTAATCTTGCAGCTCAGGTGTGGATGAGGACATCTTAATTAACACTGCACTGAAGACATACTGTGACAAAACTATCTAATTTTGTAGAGGAAACATGACTGGCCAATATATAATTTACAGTATGTTACACAGGTGCTTATCAGTGTCCACCTGACTAGAAATAAAGCAGCTCGACTCAAAAGATAATATAAAAGGTTTTTGTATTTTCTCCTTTATTTCTTTCTCTATTTCTAGTGTTTAGACATAATGTTTTTCCTGTGGTGTTCATAATTCCTAAGAAAGAAGGGAGATGAAAGTGGGCTTGTTAAGAATACTGTGTTGTATCTTAATATTTCTCTTCCATAAACATTTGTAGTAGTAAATATGTTTATAATGATGTTTGCAAAAAATGCACATGGAACAGGTACAGTCTGAATCAAGCCAAATTGACTTTAAAAGATCAAATGCTTGTAGAAAACATCCTTGTTACTTTCTTACATAAATGAAAAGCTGTCAAGTATGGGTGCCATAATGCTGGATTCAGCCATGTGTGTAAAACAAAGAGCTGGTAACTGGAAGAGTGTCATCAGGTGTGCATGGCAGCAATTAAGTGGAGCATGAGCATCTTAATGTTTAGAGAAATGGGTGTGTTATAGTGTGTGTCTTCAGCAAAGTAATATCACGACTTTTTAGTGCCCACTTCAAGCCCTCTTGGTCAGGAATCTGTCCACAGAGTTTAGTAGTCTTTCAGTCCCATTTTAAATCAGCAGCCAGGAGTACAGCCATGTTTTAGATGTGATTTGTGTTTATAATATGCTTTGAAATACTTTGAATCAGGGGCTGCATCTATGGAGTATTTTTACATCTTTTTGTTTTAACATACGCACTGTGTGGCACAATAAGTTTGCTGAAAGAAATATCTGGAAGTATCTCAGCAAGTAAATGTCACTCCCTGCCCCCTTTTCTTGTAATTCAAAAAAAGGGAAATTGTGCCCAGATTCTCTTCACAATTTTTATCTTATGACTGAAATTTCAGAAAGTAAATTTCAATACATCAGTTTCAAGCAGCAACAAACAACTAAATTTTGGATATAAGTGTTGATTTTAAATACTCTGAATGCTGACTGCTAACAGACTTTATCTTGGATATTGGGGTAGAGAGTGTGAGCAGTTCCCTAAGGCAGAAAGACAAACTGCTAGAGGAACAAAGTTATGCTAATAATACATTACATGGTTTAGCCATATATAATTTAATGCTTTGCCCTTCAGCAACACCTTTCAAGTAAAAATCTGCTAGACTTTATCAAATAATAACTTTTTTATGACACCTTTTCTATTGTCCCACAGATAGCTGATTGGAAGAAATGTTGAGAGGCTCATCACAACTCTGTATTCAGAAGCCTGCAGTCTTGTGTCACAGTTGTGTGTGGTGTTGTTAGAATTCTTAATTTTTGAGCTTATCTCCTGCTGAATGCTTGCTCTGAACCTTGAAGAATTTTTGTCGTCATACTGTTTATACTGATCTTTTTTGGGAGGTTGGTTTCTTTTTTGGTTTTGGTTTTTTGTTTGTTTGGGTTTTTTTGTTTGTTTGGGTTTTTTTGTGGTGGTGGTGTTGTTCTCTGTGAGCACTGTTTCTTTATCACATAATTATGGCCTAATTGGGATCCCATCCCTCAGCTGTCTAAGTGCTAAAAGCAAAATTTTAGCTAGGGATTTTCATGGCTTTAGCCTGATAAAATAGAGTAATAGATGGAATCAATTCAGTGTTCAGGTTAGACTGTGGACCAGAGCAGGTAAGATATTTTAAAATGCCTCCTAGTGTTCACTGGGATATAGTAACAGAGACATCTGTCTGTGTGAAATGAAACCTGCTCTAAATTGTGCACGTTGGGCAAAGCTTTACATTTGGAGAGATTGCAAAAGTTTTGATTCCTAGAGAGGGAGTGTAGTACTCTCTGTCACCACCACCACCACCACCACTGAGGCTGGAGGGGTTTTCTGCCTACCTACAGGCTGGAAGAGGCTGGAAGACACACCTCTGATGACTTCATATTTCATTATTATTGCCTTTTATCTCTCTTGCTATAGGGAGTATAATCCTGTCAACAAGCTATCAGTGGTGGTGGTGGGCTCTTGCCAAGCCTAGCACTAGTTGGCCAGCACCAGTCAGTATGTAACCTGGATAGAATATTTTCCTTTTAGTTGGAAAGGTTCACTTGACCTGCTGGGTGGAATGTGCCTGGCCTCACACTGCTCATAACATTTGCTGTTGCCTTGTATCAGAGGAAGGTAATTGTCAGATATTAATACCTGACAATTTTACGGCATAGGGAGGGTTAGATCAGACTGGAAACTATTGCACAGCTGTGTCCCTGTTGTTCCCTTTTGTATTCCTCCTTCTCCTATCACAGGGAGTCTTTCTTTTCCCCTCTCAGAATAAGTAAATAAATTAGTATCTAAATTTAAGAGCCCAATCTTAAACATTGTGAGAGTAGAGTCTCCTGCTAAAAAGATTCTAAATTAACCCAAATCTCTACTTATTATAACAGCTATCAACATTAATCTCTCTCAGAAATTGTTAATATAAGTGTGAGATCAAACCAGGTTTCCTTGAGTAGGACAAGAGTCAGGAAAGCTCTGTTCTGGAAAGATAAACTGTACCAGTGGTACAGAGGTACAGTTGTAAAGAATGAAATTTGGAATCTGCTGAGCTCTCTTTTTATTCTTTAGCGCTTCACACTCCATTATCCACTTTCTAGTTCAGTGTGAAACTTCAGCATAAGTTGAATCTTCACAGCAGAGTGCTGGTGTTTAAAACTTTTGTGTCCTTAAGTTACATAGAGTTTCATCAAATCTCAAGTGGTCTTTGAAATTCATTCATTCTTTGCTGCTGACTGAATCAGTGGAGATGTGTTTATGTGGAATCTGCTAAATTAGGAATCCTTCCTTTATACCATTTCCTTTGTTGTTTCTAGAGTACAGTTTACAGATCTCCCAGATCTCTACAGCTCTCTACAGTTTACAGATTTCCATCAGAAATGCACACAGCAGCTCGCAGGGCATTCAGCCCTCTGTATCACACTCTGCAGGCTGCTAACATCTCGTGAGGGACCCAAGCACACAGGTGGGGGGATTGTGTTGATGTGTAATATGGCTTGCCCCATTTTTCCATGTGGACTTGGAGAGCTGGCCAAACACCATAGTTGACCGAAATGTAAAAACTGACTTTTGGCTTTGAGAACTGTTAAGAACACAGGTTAGATCAGACCTTTTTGGAGAGATAGTACTCTGTTTCCAGGAGTGGAAAAGGCTTTTCAAAAAACTTTACATTAAGTTGATGCTGCATTATCTGCTTTTCTACATTTCAGGTTTTACCCTATTTTTTTAATCTAGTATGTTCTATAGCTAGAAACTGCTTTAGGCTTTGAAAGAATAGGTTAATAAAAGAACATATTTGAAAGTTTTTTTGTCATTAGTTGTTTTTTAAACTTTAATTGTTTTATGTAACTTTAATTGTTTTATGTTGTAAGAAAGCCAACACCTTTTCAAGAGGTGGGTCTGTGTTTCCTTGTCAGGCTCCTCTCTTCTGCCCTGCAGAGCAGCCTGGATTAGGGTTATCCTGCTGCATATGGTAGACCTACAGCATTATTCTGTCTGTCTCCTCACTGGTATTTTTCTATTGTAGTGGTGTTTGGGGTGAGATGAGTATTGAGCCCTCTTTCTGGGGAAACAGAATTTCCAGATGAAACAGAAATTCCACCATGAAATGAATTTTTTTAGATAGAAGTATAACTAAGGTTGGTATAATTCTATGCATTTTTTTTCCATTACATGTTCATTTTCAGATGAAAATACCTTTAGTCAGAAATCATCAAAGAATCACAGCACAGTTTGTGTTGGAAGGAACCTCACAGACCATCTAGTTCTAACCCCACTGCCATGGGTCTAGTTCTAACCTTCCACTGGACCAGATTGCTGAGAGCACCATCCAACCTGGCCTTGAACACTTCCAGGGACAGGGAATCTGCAATTTCTTTGGGCAACATGTGCCAGTGCCTTACCACCCTCACAGTAAAGAATTTCATCCTAATATCTAATCTAAATCTACCCTCTGTCAATCTATAGCCATCCCCTTTGTCCTATCACTTCATACCTTTTTAAGTTTTCTTGTACTCCCCTCCAGGTACTCAAAGGTGCTGTTAAGGACTCCCTACAGCCTTCTCCTCCAGGCTGAACGCTCTCAATTCTCTCTGCCTTTCCCCACAGGAGAGGTGCTCCAGCCCTTTGATCATCTTAGTGACCTCCTCTGGACCATTTCAACAGGTTCATGTCTTTCTCATGATGAGGTCCCAGAGCTGGATGCAGCACTGCAGGTGGGGTCTCACAAGGACAGGAGTAGAGGGGCAGGACCTCTCCCTTGCCCCACTGCTTTTGGTGCAGCCCAGGATACAGGTGGATTCTGGGCTGCAAGTGCACATTGCCAGGTCATGTCAAGTCACTTGCAAGATTCCCAACAGTGTCTTGTTAACAAATCCTTCTTAGTAATTTTAACATTAGGTGCTATTAGAAAGATCTATTCCTTTTCTGACCAGGTAGTTTGAATGCCATGTGTTACAACTGGCAGCTTGTTCATTAGCATTACTTGCCTTGCAGCTTGTAATGTTTGGAAGTATGAATAATCATCATTACTGTGGAAGAACGCTTTGACAACTATTTGTGACAACTATTATAGCTGTGTGCTGATTTTATGAGGAGTGAGTAAGTGTCTGCAAGTGAGTTAACAGCTTAATCTGCTCCCTTTCTCCCAACATGACTCACTAGAGCATTTCTGTATGCACTGCTGCCACCTCTCTCCCCAGTTGCTGCTTGATTGACAATAATCTGATCTCTCCATACGTGTTACCCTCTCTGTGCCATACAACTTTTGTCACAGTGCTGATGCCACTGACTTTCAGATTCTCATGTGAGATTCCCCTGTAAGAGGATCTGACTCATAGGCTCCTCCTGAGATCCATTTAACACACTGAATTAAATTCAAGTAGCTCTTGCTGCTTGTTAGCATGTTCTGACTGACTGACTGGGACCTTTCTCCTTAGTCTTGAGATTGTTTGTAATATTAGATGTGTACAAGCTATATCACAGATTTATGTCACTCCAGGGTCCCAATTGCTTTTTATTTTGGAGTGGATTTTGCTGACTGTGTCCCCATGAAGACCTACAGAATACATGGTCTCACTTTACAGCATGTCCTTAGTGTGCAAATATTTCTCCACTTGCTTTCTTAGCAATTCCTCTTTTTGTAATAATATATTGTGCCCTCCACTGTGCATACAAACAATAAATTCCAGTGTCATTAACTGAGCAGCGAAGAGAACAAAGGGCTATGTCCAACTCAGCTGTTGAACTACTGGATGATCCTAAGCAAGGCTTTGTCTTGATTTCCTTAGCCTGGGGATCCATCAGGACCTTCTTAAACAGGATTTGGTTGTTGGACAATCCAAAGTATAAACATTTGGCTGCTCTGTCTTTTGGAAATGATCAAGCACCTCACATGCAGTTTTGAAATAAGGCCTTAGTTAGGACTTTCTTTGTTTCACAGAAATTGTTCTCTCGTGGTGCTTTAAACCATGTCCTTGTATCTGCTAAGTCTACCTGAGCTTTTGTTTGGCCAACTAGCAATGCCACGGGGATTTTCACACCACTTCCACAGGCTCTAACCTTGCTATCTATTGCCTGTTGCAAGGGCTTAAGTTCTTCACAGAGATCCCCCAGGTAATATCCTAAGCTTGTGTCGGTTCTACCTTCAAGTCAAATCATGAACCCAAGATGGTGGACATTTGTGAAGATGCTGACCTAAGTAATTCTTGCTAAATCATATCAAAGCCCAGCCAGAATGAATGAGCAGCAAACATCAAAGCTAACAAGAAGATACTGTACAAGTACAGGGAAATTCAGCAGGAATGTTTGTCTGTTATTGAAAGGAAAAGCCAAAAGTAAGGGATATTCTTTATTAACTTGAGTCTTCAGGAGCAAAGCCCAATCTGAGATCTGTTTGCATATTCTTACGCCTTGGGAAGGAAAAGTGCAGCCAACATCAGAGCAGCAACAAGTCAGGGACTCTTTGCAGAGATGAATGTGATCAAATCCACGTCCTGGATGTGCCCAAGGGGGCTGAAAATGTAGGTTGATGTGTTTGTGGAGTTGGTATACAGTGTTTATGACAAATTATGATGACTGAGAAGGAGACTGACAAATTTCTGGTGAGTGAAAATAGCAAGTGTTGTATCAGTTTTTTGGAAAGGCAAGAAAGCGAGGTCCTTTGGATCTCATCAACTCCATTCCCATCCCTGGAAAGGGCCTAGTGCACATCAGCTTAGAGTCAGTTGGACTAAATGACTTCCAACCAACATTTTTATGATTCTATTACCTGAAAATGGAACCCTGATCGCTGATTTTCATGTCTTCATTTCAGCTAAAGCTCTGTTTTGCATCCCCAGCTGTGTTCTACTAAATGTTGTATACTCCTGATGGGCCTCATATTGATGTTTTTCAGAAAAAGAATTTCTGTGAACTTTCAGAAAAGTTAAGGTCAGGTCTGAAGCTACACATTGCAGCTTAGGCAGCTTGTATTTGGTCTTTATTATCCTTAGCAAATCAATATTCAAAAGTGAATTTCTACTTTTCTGTGAGATCTTTGAATTTGGGTTCATCTAATATCTGTGAAGAGAAGAAATGCAGGGAATCCCATATCTTGCAGAGGTCAGGAAAGATTGATCTCTTTTCAGTTAATCACGCTGTAACAATTATTTACTGTGTTTAAGCACTGCAGTTTTTTCTGTCTTTCCCAAGTATTGTGCAGTGACTGTGCCAGAGGCAGGCTGCAGAGCTGGGGGATCAATATTCTGGCACACCTAACACTCAGGTGATATGCAAGTAAAAAAATACATTCTATGCTTCCAGAGCACAGTGCAAGCTTATGCAGGCTCATTTATTACTGCTTTAGATATAAAAATATTAAGTTTCATTTTCCCAATTACACGGTACAGTTCTATCCTGTTAAAATATTTCAAAATAGACTTAGGCATTAGGAGCTCTGAAATGAGGAGAGACTTCTCAGTTTAATGAGAAGGACATTTTTATTGCTTTTTGTACACTTTGATTAAATAGAAGATACAGAAATCTAAGTCTGATTATATTTTCAGGATAACATCATTAACAATAATATGCTCTTTTCCTAATCCACTGAATGCATTTGAGAGATGGTATTTGTGAAATGGCAGTGTTCTCAGCGAAATGTGTTGTAATTGTGCCTGAAAGTGAACCCCACATTCCAGGCCTGTTTGCATTGACACCAGAGTGCTGCCCCAGCCCTCTCGTGCTGCCCTTGCTGAGCCCTGTCTCTTGCACACATCTTTTACTGCCGTGTGGAACACCAGGGGACACAGCAAGGCTGGGGCTCCTGCCAGCAATGTCAGAGCGACCCAGCGCCGGACCAGTCGACCTGCACGTGACATGAAAGCAATTAGTGCTGGAAGGTAGAAATTAGCTGGGAAAGTTGGCACCAATGCTGATTTTCATTCTTACACTTCCTGCTCCTCCTGTGCCCTTCCAAGTGCTTTTCTGTGCATTAGTGCCCACCTCAGCGTGCTCGGAGCAGACAGACGGATGGTCTGGGTCCTGCACTGGCTGTGCCAGGGCTGCCACTGCTCTGGGGGTGGATGCCATGTGTGGCACAGCACCAGTCTCCCTAGGACACCCAGCTGAGAGGGCAGGACTCTGCACAAAGGCCTGCAAAGGAGGAGGGCTGGTGGCATCAAGGAGGAGTTTGCACATGACATGGCTGTGGCCCAGAGCACATGAAGCCACATGTCCTTTGACAGGCCATCTCTGAATTGTAGCTGTGCTCATTCCCTGAGAGCACGGCTGGGACAGGACACTCATGGGAGTTACTGCACTATAATTGTGCCTCATCTTGACTGGGAATTACCCAGACTATCCAATTCTAGAAAAAAAACCTGCTGCAGCACAGGAAAGATATTGTTTCCCTGCCTTCTGTGCAACTTCAGTGAGAGAGTGGCTTTATTTTTTGAAAATAAAACCCTCCAAGAAAACAAAACAAAAGTGCCAGAAGCTCTGTGCTCTTATTGATCAGTTTCAGTGTGATACCAGTGCTGCTGGCTCTGTATTTATGTTCCCTCCCACCCCATATATAGCTATTCTATCAACAAGAGTGATCTGTGAGGCTGGAGACAGGGAGAAAATACCCACAAGGTCAGCATGTCATTGTGAAGGAGAACGAATCATTGTGTTTTATCAAATCCTCAACATCTTGATCTGCTGGGGATAAATGTTTTTTTCCCTTACTGCTCTTTGGAATCCTGGTATTCTTCATTCAGCATGATCCCATGGTGTGCAATTGAATTGAGATTCATACGGTGTGGATTGCCATCACAAAAGCATATTTGAGGAGAATTGCCTGAACAACTTGCCATCTGAAGGGAGATGTTTACAGGATAAATGCTTTCTCCAGCCCCAATTACCTTCAAAAGTAAGTCAAAGGTTGCCATATCGAATATACCAAACTCTGTTGGGTAAATGCCAGAATATCAGTGATCTCCTTGTCCCACAGGCACCCCTGGCTGCACCAGCCGTGACTCAGGGAGGGCCTGCCTTGATTTAGCCGTGCTTTTTCCTAAACAGCCTTGGGGAAATGCTTTAGCTACAGGTGCTCTAGGGCTGTAAATCAGTGCCCTTTGCACTGATTTCTGGTGCAAACATCTTTTCAGGAGTGGTAGCAGAGTTTTGGTTTTTCTATTTCATGTCATTACAGAAGTGATCAGATTTGGGACATTAAATGAAAGCAAAGTGAATTCTCCCACTGGCTTTTTGCGAAGTATATTATCTTTCACATGCTTCACTACTACATTTCAATTTGCAGCTCTGGAATAAGGATGGGTAGGAGTTACCCCATCTGTAGCTAATGCCTTCTTGTGTTGGAGGTTAATAATCAGATTGCCTTAAAATATCCGTTAATTTATAATTGTTAATGGGAGAGTAAAGCTCTAGTTTGGGTTCTTGTATGTGATTATCAGCTCAAATTCTTTATTTTGTGTACCTCATTCCCTTAAGTAGACCATGAGCTTTGTAAAGCATGCCTTTTGTATGAAATTTTATTTTTATTAGTCATATTTCTGCTCCTTTGTATTTATAAATCATCCATCTGGCTTGAAATGAATACTACTGGCAAGTTCGTTTAATTTACCTCAAGTTTTTAAAACTTTACCTTACATTTTTAAACATTTTTTCCCCAAAGCAATGATGACCAAAAACTTTCAAAGATAGTTATTTGACATTGAGAAAGACATCAAATACGGGAAGACTTGTAATGAATTCATGGTGAGGCAGAGCACTTTGGAGATGTAGATGACTACACACCTATTACATCCACTTTCCTAAATTATTAGTAAGTAGCTGTGTACAGAAGTGTCACTCAGTAGTTGCTCATTTTCACATTCAAGCATCTGTCTTACTCACAGCCCAAGGGGTGTGTTTTGGGTACAGATGAGCCTGGCTGAGATGGATCATGGGATCCAGCACAGTATTTCCTCCCTGTAACAGAAACCATTTGTACTCAGTGCCCATTCTGTTGCGTGAACATTTCTGCTGGAAACCCAAATCCATTAAATGACCAAAGCAGTGTTTGTACCCTCTCACTACTGGGCTGGCTGCTCCTCCTGGAGTGCACACAGTGGTGGTCACACCCTGTGCCTCACATCACTGCCACAGCACAGACCAGAGTTTCATCCCTGCTGCTGCTGACACGTGGCCACATCTGGAAAGAACCTAATGTGACCTTTTAACAGAGTGCTTCATTTCTGTGCTAGTGCACAAGGCAGGTGCTTGCATATAAACCTGCTGAAAGTGGTGTTCCTTCTCCACCTCGATCCCCAAAGTCTGGCATCATGGGGGAGGAGGAGGAGTGTCTTAATACAGTGCTGTGGCAATAGAAATACTAATAATTAAAATGTTTCAGTGATTAGACTGAGATTTACAATTGTCTTGTGTGCTGTGTAAGGACCTAAGGAATTGAAGGAAAACTTGCATTTTGTTTTCCAGCCATCTGTCCATTTATATGGTTCAAAGTTCAAGGAAATGTTGAAAAGCAATTAGCAGCTCAATTTGAGATGCAGCCTTTTTTGATGCTCTAGGGGTTTTTTGTTTTGTTGGGTTTTTTTTGACAAAGGCATGATAAATGCCTTTATTCTTTGATCAGGACTGACTTAAACTTGTTTTCTATTAACAGCAGAGGAAAGCAATATTAGACTTGTTTTCTTATTCTCTGCACTTTGCAGCACTTACACTGTTTATAGTTTCTAACTACGATGTTTTACACCTCCTATATTTAATTTTAACTTTAAAAATACCCGAACATCTAACTCTCAGGAGAAAGAAAATTCTGTGTAAACATCTGCAATCAAAGAGACATGCTATTAAATGTGATACATGAAATACATCATTCTGATATAAAAGTATTCTTTGCTTACTGGCCCTAATATGGTATTAGGCTACAGTGTCAGCAAAACCTTTGCTTTTTCATTTAGTGCAGTATCTCCTGTCTCACAGTGCAGCCTGGTTCAGGCTGTAATGCCTGAGCAAGCTATCTAAAAATCTGCTGAGTCTGGTTATAAACACAAATGGTGTGTAATTTAAAACTAACAGGAAGTGTTGGGCTTTCCATCCCTCCAAATAACCATTGAAATTGTAAGCTTGTGTCTAGGTACCACAACAGTAATAAGGCTTAGAACCACCTTAGCCACCTTCTGCAGACACCAGAAACCAAGGCACAAAGAGCAGAGGCAATTTCCTAAGGTTCTACACACCTGAATGACAGCAGCAGATTTGACTGTATTTTTTTTTTAAAGCTGGTTCTCCTTTCATAAGTCTCTGCTTATCTTTACCTATGTCTTTTTCTTAGTTGTCTCTTCAGTAGCAATTTTTTCTTCTTCAGAAATTGCTGGAGGTAGTGATCAGGTTTCAAAATCTTGGATCTAACCGCTTGAGCACCTCAGTATCAGGATATTGAATGGCTCTGAATTCCCCTCTAATGGGTCAAATCTGCACGATCAATGTGAACATCTCACACTCTTTGATTGTATTTTAATTTGCATTCTGATCAGATGGCTGGCCATTTGAATCCATCTACAGTTAGAGCTGATTTGAAAGAAACATCAAGTACACATGTCCAATTAAACTGAAGGTATTGTGCAGCATATAAATTGCAATCCATCATTCTTTTCAGCCTTCCTAAAATTCACTGGCTGTGTTTAATTCAGAGCAGCTATTTTTGTCATTTAGGAATGTACAACAGTAGGGCAGAGGAGGAATGAGCACAGCTCTCTGGGGTGCTTAGCCTTGGTGGTCTCAAAATGGGTCTCAACATATTTATGGTCAGTTTAGCAGTGGAATGGGCAGCATATAATTTCTCTGTCCTGCTTTCCTGCTGTAACCAAGCCCTGTCAGCCTGGGGCTGCTTCCCTGGGCTCTGATGAACATGCCTGTCCTTACCTGCACCACATTCTGCCATCTTTATAGGTCATATTTTGTATACATCCCAGGACATAAAGCCAAACCGGTACCTAATTTAAAATGTCATTTCAACAGCTTCTTTGCACTCCTTGCTTCTGGTCAGGAGTCCCAAGTGGCTTCTCTGATAAGCATTCCAAAAATAGATGTTAATTCTGTTTTTAATAGATGTTTTCTGTAAAAAGAGGATGAAGGGGAGGTGATGTGAATCAAACCATGTTAATGTGAGCAGAGCACCTAGCTTGGAGGGGGGGGCTGTGAACTGCTATGGTCTGTGCTCACCTGAGGGGGTGAGGGAGGAATTTGATTCCACCACACTTTCACATTCTTTTTGTTATGTGCATACCCCAGATGTCTTTACCTTCCTGTTTCATTTAATTTTATTGTATCCCATTAATAATGCAGAAACATACAGATTTCTGAAAAGATCCATCTAATCCAAGTTATTGGGTTGCATAGTCATGGTAGAATTCCCACTGTCACCTGTTAAGAGAGGGAGCTTAATCAGAACAAAAAGCTAATTTTTTCTTCTGGCCTGCTGCTTGTGTGTCCCTGGCATGTAGTGACTGAGTATTTAGTGTGTAGTAAAATCCTCTAAAACACAAGGATTAGAGGGCTTGCTTTGAAAAGAAGTAGAAACTATTTCCCAGTATGTAAGTGAGAAGTTCTGGCTCCAGTGGCCTGATTCATTGTCATGTTTATAAATAGTGCCTTAAGCAAAGTAAAAAATGGGAATTTTAGCCATCCTAATTTTTCACCAGCATATTTAAGACAGCAAACTGGGACTACGAAATATGTAAAATGCTTTCTAATTAAAGTACTTCAATATATACTAAAGCTTCCTGGTGCTGTAACTTTAAGGTACAATATGCATTTAATTATCCCCAAGGCAAAAATTACTTTCAGAGTGGTGTAGTTCTCCCCATACATAGAATAATATGGTTTACTGAACTGGACCAGGTTTTAGCAGGGCCTGCAACAGCAGTGATTTTTAGTGTCTCCTTGGAGATTACAGAGTAAACATTTTAAAACCTCATTTATAGGAAATGCTTTATTATGGTTTTGGTCAAGCCTAATTTATTGTTAACAGGATTATAAGTGATATAAACCTAGGGTTGTTCCTGCTGGGTATTACATACCGTCTGATCCCAGTAAGGTGGACCAAAATTCAGCAACATCATTTTGCTACCTTATGCAGATTCATAATGTTCTCACAAAAATAACACTTACTTATCTAGCTCTCTCTCAAATAAAATATTTTATCCCAAGCTAGCCCACCTCTTGTTTGTTAGAATTTTTTTTTTTTTGCCTTGAAATTAGAACTAAACAAGGCATGGGACATGTAAAACTGTCTAGTAGCAGTCATTGTTTGGTTTACTGTTACAACTGCCCTTTAAAAGTAATTTGAATTTTTCTCTCCATTAACTATTAATAATCAAACACTTTAAGTTTTTTTCAGGAACAGGGTCTAAGGTTCTTCATAAACTTCAGAGCAAATTTTAGCTTTATTTTTTAGTTTAACTGCCAAAATCTAGGCATAATATTTGTTATTTCAAATTCAGTTTGTACTGTTGAAACATATCTCTTTTTTTTAGACAAAGAATCTGAATCTGGTCGAAAGATGGACTCCTGCTGTGTATTTCTGGGCTTTGTCCTTGTGTAAAGTGACCTACAAAGCCATATTGACTGAAGATGTGCAGAGCCCAGAGCAAAGACCTTATTTCTAAATATCTTAGTACTGCCTTAAAATGACCAGTAGATTCATTGAGGGACATCAAAATGTTCTGTGTGCTGTATTTTTTATTTGCTCCTTGCAGTTTAATTAAGGAAGGGGGAGAAGCAGGAGGAGCGATTTCTGAAGATGTGGTTCCCCAGAGCGCTGGGAAGTGGGAGTGTTCAGCGGCGGCTGCTGTCGCTGTCACACTGAAGCGCTGGAATCCTGTCCTTCAGGGGTCCTTTATGCCCAGTTGTTCCTGAGCCCTGCTAGGAATGGATTTGTCCTTGCCAGCTGATCATGGGAGTGATCAGTAACTTACACAGTTACTTCTGCTGGGGCCCTATTTATGTCTGATAATGTACCTGGTGGTACCTCAATTTTAACTGTGACCTGTCATGGCTGAAGGGGCCGGACAGGAGCAGATCAGATGTAAGAAACTTGAGTGCAAACTCAAATTTTGCAGAAGTTCAGGGTTTGTAGATGACCTCTTTTTAGAGAAAATGAAGTTTTTCTTTCGTGTTTCTGGTTCTTTCTGTGGAATTGAAAAATTCTGAGCTAGGATCTGGAAGAGTTTCTCCAGAAATTTCCATCTCCATTTTACAAGCAGAAATACTTGCACACATTTACAGACTTCTCAGAAGTCTTTGCTTTAAACCTTGAAGCTGTGATGTATTTTAAGCTACTGGTGTTATGGGACATGTCTTGGAGATCAAGCCAAACTGCAGCAAATTCTGAGCTGTGTGAACTTTTTTATCAAAGGTATTTTCTCAAAATTCAATGCAGTTTGACCATGAGTTCCTCTCTGACCATCCTTTGGAAATGATCAGTAAAGAACAGGTTACACTGGGTACTGGAGGCTTCTTTTCTGCCTGGACTTCCTTCTGAAAGTTTGTGTAGCTATTTGGACACTATCTGTGGTTTAAAAGGAAAAATAGTAGGAATTGAGGTTAATCAAGCTATTTGCTACTTCTCTCCTAATTTCCACAAGCTATTATTTTATTACTTTTCCATGTCAATAGAGCTATCTTAATTGAAGGAATTAGGGGGGTTTTGTGATGCTTTAGAATAGGACTAGCAGAAGTTCTTGGAAATAAGAGTTTCTTTCTTCAGGATTTGTCACTTGAATTTGTTTCAGATGTTCAAATAAACAACCTCCAGAGGTCTCACCTCACAGCTTGGTCACCCCTCCATTTCTTCACTCTTACTAATAGAGGAGATGCTCAGGAATTAAACTCTAATGCTTGAATTCTAGTCAGCTGTGGTATGTAAAAAGCTGTCTTTTTTTTCCCTGGCAGGAGGAAAGGAAAGCAGCAACAAAACCCACTTGTGCTTATCCTGGCATTAAATAGATTATAAAATACTGATACTAAACCGATTATTATTTCCAAATCTGAAGAACAGTTTAGTGAAATACTTGCTCTTGTTTATGTTCATATTATAAATTTGAAAAAGTTTAATTTTCCAACTCACTGTCTCTTAAATCAACTAATCATCAACTATGGAAAATTGGACTGTGCCACTGATGTTGTTTTTATATTTTGTGTGGAAAGTTCGTCACCTTTCTTCTTGCATCAGGAAGAAACCTGCAAGCACACAAATACATGCCAGCAAAAGTAAGAAGTGATCTTGATTTTTATTTTTTTTTTTTGTGAAATGTTCAGAATTATGTGCAGTGTCAGTACTACAGTACTCAAGGGAGAAAAAAAGCAGATGACATCTTTTATTCCCAAGTACTCTGGGTACAAATATACAAATAATAGATACAATTAACTAAACTCTCCCTGGATTTGCATTGATGAACTCAAGTTCTGCATATCCGAAATTAATTCATTTGGTTTATGCAATGGTTATTAGAACCTCAGTGCAGTTGGTGATGTTGCCGGTGTAATGAAAATGGATAAATGTTAACCTTGAGGATGCAACAAATGAATAGGTCAGACAAAAAGGGGATCTCCAGTTTCTCATTTCATTTATGCAGAGACATTTCATTTTTTATCTGTACCAGGTATTTACCTCTCTCTGAATTTGTCTCTTAATTAACTGCAGATGTATCTCAAGTTCTCTCTTTTTGAGTGCTCCTTAGCACTGTTATGAAGGAATGCAAAAGCATCTGGTACACCAAGTTTAGGCTCTTGTGAGCCTCTATGGAGAACTCCATGAGCAGGTCATTGCATCTTTTGCTCTCCTGAATTGAGGGCATTCTGTAGCCAAATGCCCAACCTTTGGAGCAAGCGCTAGCTCTTCAAACCTCTCAAAGAGCAGACATAATCCTCAGCACCCCAGTGAAGGTTTTGGCCACTTGTGGTTCAACCACTTCTAAAGAAAGCAGTAGGGAGTACTTAATGCACACAGAAACAGCCTGTGAGCGGTGTTTGTGAATGTGCCCAGCCTTTAAGAAGTTGAGCCAAGCTTTGCCAGGGTGGAAGCAAGGCAGTGACCCTGATGGAGCTCAGTCCAGCGCCTGGAGTCGGTGCATGGCTCGGCTCTGCCAGGCAGGGTGTGCCCTGCCCACTGCAGCAGCGTTTCTCACAGCTGTCACTCATGAAAATGAGGGCAGAGGTATCACTGCTCGGGCTCCCAGTGGTTCAAGGCCTGCCTTTGTGACTTATGCCATGGTTAACCAGGATCCTACTGATGGGTCAGCTCTGTTTGGCAGGAGACAGACTTTGGCTCAATAGATCTGAAGGCAACTTCTGCCTCATACTGCTAAGTACCTGAATTATCAGAAGAACATAAAATCCTCTTAAACTTTGTCAGCTGAAAGAAAGGGATCACTGTGGAGATTTCATCTTAGTGCACTATTTCCAGAGGAAGACACAAACATATTCTGGAGCTCAAAGTTGTAGTTTTTGTTAGAGCTGCTCAGAAAATTTGATACTCTGAGGTTTTGTGAAATTCTGGATTTTGACAGAAATGAAAAAGTTTGTGGGAACTTTCAAAAAAACTGGATACTATTTTTTGACTACCTGTAGTTTGTGTTTAGAGTAATACAGTGCATCTTTATAACTTTCTGTAGCCCAAGGCATTTGAAGAGAAAATTTTAAAAGCATACCTAGCAGAAAGGAGTGTGTTTCAATTCTTGTTTGAGCAAAAGCAGGTAAGTAATGAGATGCAGCTGTATGAGACCTGTATCCACCAACAAACCAGAAAAAATAATTAACCTGTGAATTTTTAAAGTGTATTCTTGGCCTGAGACAACTACTTATCATGGAAAAACTCAGACTGGAGGAGAATCTACCCCAAAATTCTACAAAACTGAAATTTAGGAGACTGTTGGAAAGTAGAATCTGTACTCACAGTTATTGTAAGTTTTGTAGTATTAGATTCCAGTGAATACAGGCATTGCAAAAGTGCCAAGTATCATTCTTTACCTGAGCTCTTATCTGGTGACTTTTTCATTCCAGTTTCATTTTACTGTGTCTTTTTTTTTTTTTTTTTTGAGAGGAAGTGTGGAGAAGGAGAATTTCCTCTTCAGAACGTATTCTGCTGAAATCTAAATTTTCCAGCTGAACAATATCTTCATAGGAAAAACTCTTACTTAAACAGAACAGCATTTCTTGAAAATATATTATTTCTTATGAAGATCTTGGCTGGCTGTATTGTAGAGTTCACTTGAGCAGCAGTTCAATAGACAGAAATTGAGGAAGCACCAGGACATCTCTTATACCTCTATAATTTTCCTTTTATTTTTTTAATTGACTGATTGAGATCACATCTGTGAACTGTTCCACTCTAATTTTGGCATTGTAACTCATGGTTTGATTTCATGAAAATGGTTCCTTTCCTTTTCCTTCACATGAATTGACTGCTGGCATGGTGGGTAGTTAATTCTTTGTCCTTATGAAAAAAGGCACTGGACTGACTGTGATCATTCTGCTTTTAAGATGTGAAAGTCATTAATATCTTGAAAGACAGGATATTCAGAATGACATGAGATTTTTTTCTGAGGTGATTCCTGCTTTCCCTAGAGCTGTGTGGAAGGAGTTTCTGTTTATATGCTAAATGCTACAGCTTCTGCATAGGCAAAACACCCACCTAAACTGCTTGGCATAAAACAGTTTTTGTTTGTAAGATCTTAGCTTTCTTAAATATGGAAAAACAAGTCTCTTTTTAAATGACAGGGAGAACAAATCATGTTAATAATTTTTCACTCTGTTTCCATAGTGTGATTTTTCAGTTTGAGAGTGCTGTATTTTGAAGTACAGATGTCATTGCTCTGTACGTTGTTTAACCGCTCTAAACCCAGACTGAAACAGTTATGGTTGTTGGCCTTTTTTTTTTTTTTTTATGTTAGCATGATTGAAAGCAGAATCTGTCATGTTTAATGCATGGTAAGGCCAAACTAGAAGGCTTTATTCAGTGTTTAAGATTTCAACAATAGAAACAGAAGACATGTTAGATTTAGAGTTAGATTAAATTAGAATAAATTAGATTAGATTAGTTTAGAGTTTAGATTAGATTAAGTCTCTCTCTATACATTTAGGACTACAAAACTGAGTCATTTTGAAAGTGTCTGTAATTTTTCTCAAGTTTTAAGTTCTATGCTGCTCCTATTCCCTTGTACGCTTCCAAAGCAAGATTTGTCAGCATTTTGGCACTAAAATCCCAAACCCTGGTTTGTCTAAGGACAGCTGAGGAAATTTGCACATCTTGTTTACCCAGATGCATACATGCTGACCTTATATTACTATGAGCTAATTTGTACTTCTGCCTTATCCATATTCCTTCATCTAGAATTTTCTAGACAAACAAAGAAATGGAGAGTTTTAAAAAGTTTGAAATAGATCAGCATTAACAAATCCTGCCTTGGTTTTCAAAAATGAATGATAATTCTGACCACCCAAATGCTGATCTAAGCCTTATCCTGTGGCCTGTATGTCCTGATCTTTTCAGAACTCTTGGTGGGGGTGAACAACTCTCAGCAACTTTCCAGAATTCTTGCTGTGATCTTGCTCTGAGCAAGATCAAATGACTTCTATCAGCAGGAAAAGGCTGATATCAGATGGTGAAGTCCACCTCAGTGGAGTCCCTCAATATATGTAACTGAGGGCGAATTTGTTGTTTGTGTGTGCAAAGAGGAATTGATGAAGGTGTCATCTGTGCCAGAGGAAGATTATGCTGACATGTAAATACAGCAATCCTCTATCCTATATTCCTTATGTTCTTCTTCTTTGTGTCTTAACGTCTCTTATCAGCTGGTAATGTTTGCTTCACTGGCAATTTCATGATGATACCAAAGAATCCGAGGGTGTTAAAGTAGAACACTCCACATGGGAGAATCCAGCAATTTGGATTTTGCTAACATGTTCAAGGAGAAGGTCAAGTGGTGGTATAAATTGCACTGGTTTTGACATCTTTCTTCATGTTTAGGTCAGTTCTGAATTTCCCTGTGCTGCCCATGGAAACTATTCCTTCCTGGTACTCAAGTCTGTCATGCAAAAGGAGTTTAATGATATCCCAAGAGAGACTGATCTATACCTTCTCTATGCCCGTGTTTCCCACACAACATGGTGCTGTAACAAAGCAGCTGAAACATTTCACTTCCGTTTAGGCTGGATGCAGAATCATTTTCTCATGAGTTGAAAAGTTCAGAAGGAGAATGAATAAGATCATTTTCCCTCTATACTTTACAAAATCCTACAAAGTAGGCTAGACCTCCTTGCTCTCGCATCATTACATGTAGAGAAATGTTAGGGCTTTCATTGCAGGCTTGCTCAAGGCACATTGTGTGAACTACAGAAGAACATATGCTTGAAATTGTCCAGCACAATTTTCAGGAGAGAATGGCAAGAACAGCAAGAAAGTTATACAAACTTGAGCAAATTCTGAAATAATGAATGTTGCTCTATGTTGTAAAAGCTCAGGAGGAGATTGAAATAATCACTCTGCTTCACAGCCCCCATCCTTAATATCTTCTCCTTTCACCTATATCTGCACAGTGATCTGTGGTGCTTCAGGAAAGGACATGAGTAGAGAATGAATGCCAAAATATATGGGGTGTACTCTGGGGCTGATTGATCCTCTTCAGAGCTACAGAACTTGAACTGGATCCAAACAGTGAGGACAGCGAGCATTGGGTGTCATTTCTGTCCCATGAAAATTTGGAGGTGCTACAGGGACAAGTGTGAAGAGAATCCAGAGCTGCTCTTCCTTCCCAGGAATCCCCTGTGCTTGCCTACAGCTCATACTGCTGCTGGTGTCTCCCTTCCAATGACCAGTTTGGCATCAGGCTTTTTTGTCACTGCCATGTTGACAACAACTCGCTTCTGATCTCTTGGGGCATCTGTGCCTTCATTGCATCACCTCAGCAGCACCCAGGGACCATGGCAGGCATAGAATTAGCTCAGCTTTTCAAAGGTGATGAGTGCAGAAAATGCCTCGCCTATATTCAGTAATTTAAAGGGGAATTCATTTTCCCACCTTTCCCTCCTGACACTTTATAAAGGAAGGGATAGGATTGTATTTCTCATAAAACCAAATTTTTCTTTTTCTTTTGGTGTGGAGGAATCTCCTTATCATAGTTTCCACAGCTGCAGCTTCTTCAGCCTCCAGATGAATAGCAAGAGCATTTTTGCAAAGTGATTCTTTTCTAAACCTTGTTTCTCAGGAATTGAAAACAAATGTTTTGTCTTGCTGATTTAATATTCCCTCAGGGCTGCTTGTAGAGAAAGGTTATGGCTTTTGTGGAGTGATAAGCTACCATCTAATGAGTCTTCCAGCACAAGGAAAG
>VZRX01016550.1:41500-163199 GCA_013398075.1 Notiomystis cincta
TCACATTTGCAAAGCAAAACCAAAAATCTGGAAGGCTGAAACAGAAAATGACCAACTGCAACCAAAGCATTTGCTGCCTGTTTGTTCTGAATGTGCAATTGGCCTTGGTCTTTTAATTATAATCCGTAGAGATGGCTCTGTTCCCTACCCACCCTTGGGCTTCCAGGAGCACTGAATGCTTAGGGCTTGGGCTGCTAATACTATAATTGAAACAGCTGCTCTGCTTTCTAAGTACTTTATTCATTCACCTTCTAAAATGTTGATGGATCTGTGGCATGTTCCGGGCCTTTTCTGCAGATATGAATCTCAAACTCAGCCACTTGCTAAGATAGAACTACTGAAGAGCATTTGCCACAGCTTTGAGTGTGCAGTCTCAGTTTTCAAAGAGGGAAGAAAATGGGAGGAGGTGACAAGAAGGCTGCTCTGAGGCCATAGTGGTCTTTGGACTAAATTCACTTCACCTACAAGACCAGATGTCCTAATTGTCTATTATTCTCAGTGACTTAAACTGCAAGTGAATGTAAAATATTCCTAGGCCAAAAGGTCATTATTTTTACATTCTGCACTGGTTTTTAAATTAGCTCACACAGAGAAATGCCTCTTGGAATTGTACTGTAAATGAGCAGAGCATTGGGAGGGCCTGGCACTAATTCACCCCAGGCCGAGGGTTGCTCTGCAGCCCCTCCTTTCTCTCTTGGCTTGGGACAGCAGTGTCCAGGCTAAGTTGCTGCTGAAATCCTTGATAAAGTTTGAAAATTTCATGCAGCCAATAGAAACTGAAGTATACCTCTGGTCTTTCTCTATACACCTTCCTTTACCCACTGTTTTTCCTTATCCTTGCATTCAGCTCAATTCTGAATTGCTGTCTAGAAAAGGAGAGTTTAGTCATCATGTCAGATGAATTACACTTAATTAATGGGAAGTCATCCCAGCATGGGTTACTGGCAAAGCTGGTATGAGGCTGACAGTGGCTAACATGGTTAACATTCAGTAGGGCTGTGGCAGAAACAGAATTATGGACTAAAACATGATCACTTGACTGCTCTCATGGAGCTTTAGAATTATTTCATCTTCCTTCAGCTCACTGCTTAGCACATCCTATGAACTGACCTAACCTTGTGACCAAAATTCAGTATATTCTGAGGCAATTTACCCAAACAAAAAGGGTGTAGGAGCATTTGGATTTGAACTCTTTAAACCCTCAGGAGCTGGTTGACCCAAAAACAAGCTGAAATTGCATAAAATCTTTGAGCTAGGCAGAGGTAAGGGCTGCTGTGGTCTATAGCTTGGTTTTTATTGAACAGTATTGATTGTTCTTGGCAGATATGGAGCCTGAGAGCTTTGTGCCTGTTAGGGAAAATTAGAGGTCATTGTGAGACTTTGAGAGTCAATAGATCTAAATTATGATGAAAAACGTAAAATCCTACTTTGAAGTAGGCAACCCATGTAGAAAAGCAGTGAAGGAAGAAAGAGTGGAAATTTTACTGTATTTCGTATCAGCCTACAGAACTTGGATTATGGTTGTATTCTGCTCAGGAGAGGAAGAACAGCAAGGAAATGGTTCTAGGAAAGAGTACCTTGAAAAATCTTCTTGTTGTGGCATGAAACAGATACTTAATGTTAAGAAATGCAATCTTGGTGTTGCTGCCCAGTTTACATATTGGTGACCTGCCAATATGTACCCTTGCACATGGATATTTTGCATACCTGCAGCCTTAGCTGTCTTGAAGTGCTCAAAGGTTGTTGCAGGTTCATATAGGAAAACTCATCCTTGTTCAGAGTTTAATTTACATTGGATTCAAAACAGGGTTTAAGTCAGAGGGTAGGACTAGTAGTTGAATTTTTTTGGCCTTTTTGACTCAGCTGGGTATTAACTTAATGAAGCCTTACAATACCCTCAGGCACTAAGTATACCTTTTTTTACTGATGTGTGTAGAAATGTCACAGTGTTTCTAAAGTCACACTGAAATATCATGGCAAGGACCTTTTCCCTCATTTTTGCCTTGTGAGGGAACTGTGGAATGGTTTTCTTTCCAGCCTTTGCCCGATACAAGTGAGCTTGTAAGTGAGACTTGCTCTTTGAGGCTAAGCTCAAATTTCTGTGCTTCATGAGCTTTCCAGGATGCTGCAGTGCATGGTTTTCTTCCAAGAAGGATGTCTAAAGGCAAGAGCTATCCCAGAAAATACCATTGAATTGCAATTACTGATGTTGTTAGAAAAAAACGGACTACTTGAGTTTGAGAAAAAACTTAATGTGATACTCAGATGAACAGCATTGTCAGGACTGCTATTTTGGGAATGCATGAAAAGGCCTAGGTATTTTCTTTATCAGTAAATACAAAAGACAGTCACTGTTTTCATGTGCCTTTAAAATCGCTGTTCAAAAACACCCTCAAATTCATTGGCAATATTAACCCAAGGAAATGAGGTTTTTGGTTTAGGAACCTTTTTATTTGATTGTGAGGAGCCAGTATATTATACTGGAACATCTTGTGGCGTTTGTTTTCTATGCATGTTTCTTGTCAAGACTTCTTATTTACGCTCAAAGGAAGTGTGTGTGCCAAATGTTGAGACTAACTGGCAAATGTATACTGAGCTAAATAAAACATCCCTATGCTGTGGGTTCTGGGAAGCTGAGAAACCAGACAGTGGCTTAAACTTGTATCTGCAGGCAGTGACAGATGCAGTCGGCTACTCCTGACTTCCCTTCTGGATGTTCAGCGTGGCTTGCTCCGATTCTCTTTCAGCAATATCTAATACTAAATGTGGGAGATTTAGATCAGTGGGACAGAAACAGTCTCAACATCTGCAGAAAAACTAGACTTGACTGTTGGTAGATGGTTTGGGCCTGCCCAGCAGATGTTACTGGTGTATGTATTGCAAATGTGGTAAGATGGTGCAGACGTTGCTGTCAGCGCTGGACATTGCTGTTACTGCTGTCGTGTTGAACACTGTGCAAACCTCACTTTGGTGGCATTTCTGTCTCTTTAGAGTTGACATTTCAGTTGTTAAGTGATATGATCTGTCTGACTTCTGAAGTGTCATTTGCTCTGAAGAGCAGACACTGGCCTCCTAAGTTCCTTGTCTTTGAGGACACTGACAAAGTGACAGTTTTAGTCACTCTCCTTTTTATTTTAACTTCCTTCTCCATTCAAAATTGAGTCATACAATTCAAAGGCCCCTTCCCCAACAGGGTAACTCTTACAATACCTGCTACGTAAGCAGAAATGGACAAAACCTTTCTGTATTCCAAGCCTCATCTTTCCCAATCACATCTTTCCTAATGAACCATTTCTTTCAAAGCTCTGTTTGAAGCAAGTAAATTAAATTGGAAGAGGAAGTTTTTCATCAGGAAATACATCTTTTATTTTCACCCCTGCAATTTCATTTCATGTTACCTCTCACGTTGCTTGTGTATAGATTATCCTCTGTATTGTACAGTTAAATGGGAAGCATTTCACTTCTCTTTGTTCTGCACCATATTTTGTTCTTATTTATTTATCTATTTTGCATCTCATATGGTACATGCTATGCCCAGTGCAATCCTATGCTACCTCTGTGCTGCAGGCAAAGACTGGAAACAGATGAAGTTATGGGAAAGGTGATATTTGCTGAGGATTATCTGTCAGCCTTTTTTGTTTCTGGGAATCTCTAATAGCCATTCAGACTATTTTCTCTTTCTAACCAGACAGCTTTTTATGGGGTTTGACCTGATGAAATGGGTTTTAGGAACCTCTTAGGGGAGGTTAGGGACTGTCTTTTAGTGGGCAGGAATGCCTGGAGTAGATGTTCTGTAAATCCTTCTGAGCCTAATGGTTCAAACAGATCTTCATCTACTCTTTAATCTTTCTTTAGCTATACTGATATCTGGTTTTCAAGTCTAGGTTATTACAGCTGCTAGATAATTTCAGGGTATTCGTAAAGGATACACAGTTAAGCACAGCTGTTCTCTTAAGAGAAATCTTTTCTCTCATTCACTCTTTGAACCTAACTTTGAACCTAACATCTTTCATGGCTTTATTTCCACCAGGTAGGTGGTGAGCAGACACAATATTCCTACTTCCCTTTACCTGTGCCATGAAAAGCCATTGCTGAGTGTGGAGGCAAAAATCCTGGTTTAATTGGTCTGCCAGACACAGCTGTTGAGAACTAAGTCATTTCAGAATGTTGCCACTGCTTTTCCTTTTGAAAAGACATCCTATCTTTCTGAAGCCTTGACTGTGTTTGGCTGTAATTAGGATTAGATTATGTTTTACTTTCAATATTAAAATAAAACAAGAAAACTACTCTTTGGTACACCTGAATGGTGTTGTACATTGTGTTGAAAGGATGGAGTTTCCTTCTGATCCTCAAAGACAATTAAGTGACTCCCTGAAGCATGAAATTTAATTACCCTCATCAGAAGCAGCATGATGCAGTGGATTAGGACATAGGAATAAGAATCAGAAACTTTTATCTCTGATCCTAGTTCTTTCTAGCTTCTGACTAAATAACCTTGCTGTGCCTCCTTTTCACCCACCTGAAAAATTAGGTGTTTGATTTCTTTGCTAAGGTGCTGTCTGTATAACCCTCTAAAGATATCATAGTTTGTATGAATGCTCAATGTTCTTAGGATTGCCTGGGCTTACATGCTGCCAACAGTTACTACAATTTGGTTTCATACTATGAAATTTCATTTTTTGGCAGTGTTAGTTTTGTTAAAGTATATGTAATCAAGTGGATATGCAAATAGGGAGAGGACTGCAAGAGCAGTTGACACTGAAGAGCCATTGTGCAGAAAATTTATGCTGAGCTATTCTTTTCACATCAGTTTTGGTGCTATATCTCGGATATGATAACTAATTTTAGCATCCCAGGAGTGCCTGCAACTACCTACTGCTCAAGAGGCAGAAGAAAGTTCCATCGTGCATGGTTTAACTGGGGAATGTAAAGGAAAGTTCAGGGCCTGATGAACACATTCCTCTGAGCAAGTTGTTGAGCTCTGCTGTACTTGCAATTGCAGAAGTCTCTTACTAGAGTGATTAGCCATGTCATGTCCATGGGGAGCTCACACAAAAAAACCTCAGAACTGTTTATTGGATGTGCTGAAGTAGCTAATTAAAATAATTGGTTCTGTCATTTAAAAAACCAACAATGCTTTCTCATGTCTCAACTGCTCTTGTCCGATGCAGTCTTTGATTCGATGAGTTTCTTAGCATGTCTGGAGCACTAAGTTTAAATTTTGGAACGTCAGGAACAAAAATTATCCTGTAAGAACCTGGATTACTCATTCCACAGAATTTTAAAAAAGATTAGCTGAATTCATAATAACCCTGCCATTTACTTAGTGGGTTACATTCCAGGGGAAACTTGATTACTCTCTTGGAAAGAGGTTTGCCCTCCGCCATACAGCATAAATTCATTGTCTGACTTTGAATCCCTCTGTAGTTCCTCTGCTCTTTGTTCCAGGGCTGAGTCAGTATCAAATCCCATTAAAAGTTTCTCATTTGTAATCACAAGAATAAGATTTAATTGTGAGTGTGCAGTTCTTCAGTCAGTTACCTGTTCTAGCTCTTCACAGCACTCAAATTTAGGTCTTCAAATTTTCAGAGCAGGGCATCTTTAAAGAGCTTAGGAAGACAAAATCTTTGTAACAGTGATTTTTCTCAGAGACATTCAGGGAAGAAATTTTTAAAAATAATATTGTAACTGTGGAAGTTAACAAGGACAGATATTTTTTCTGTAGCTTTTATCTTCTGTCATTTTAATAATTTTTCCTATGTAGAGTAGTTGTGTTGTGGTTGCGTAGCATTCTCTCTGCACAGAAAAAGAGTCTACTACCAAAGAAATGCAGTGGCTTAATCGCAAGCTTCCATTGTTGGCCAGGAATAAGTAGAACATTAAAAAAAAACCCTTTGTGAGCAAATTGTGTTTCACTGAAGCCTAAAGCAGTTTCTTCCATATTGTAATATCTCCTCAGCTGTACAGTTTTCAGTGGAGCAGCTGTACAAAGGAGCCCAGCACTGCAATCTAGAAGGAGGGTCGATTTAACCTCCTTCCCAGCACTCATGAGGGAGTATCATTGCCTTTTGGAGTCAAAATCTTGTTGGTCTCTTGTTCTAGGTAAGGTAATTACTTAATGCCTGACTTATTGGTCAAACTAAGCACAATTACAGCACATTTTCTTGGGGGGAGGTGGCATTGTTTTTAGTTTCATTTTTAAAGTACTAAAAGAGTAACAAAGAAAATTATTACAATTTGGTTGGTTTGGGTTTGGGTTTTTTAAATGGCAAAACTTTTGTGAAAGCATCTTCTAAATGCATTTTGAGGAAAGGGCAGGGAAACTTGGATCCACTCACAGAGATGTTAAAGATCTGATCCAATGACAGTAATAAAGGTCTCAACTCTATTTAACCTACCAGTTACAGTTATATCTTGCTTATGCAAAAGGCCAAAGAAATGGGTAGAAAGACAATCAGCATTAAATCAAAAGAGGAAAAGGTATACCATTTTTCTTTCTCTTAAAAAGTAAAGTTTTCCCATTTTTCTTGCTCTTATAAAGTAAAATTATCAATGAGCAGAAGAATTAACATTGCAAACTTTGTGTTCCACATGAAGAATTTCCTCCTTTAATGCTAAATAATCTCTTGCATTATTGTAAAGTATCTTTATTTGTTGCCATTTTTCAAGACTATATCATCATGCTTCAAATTCTGGACCTGGTGTCATTTAAGTAATTTTAAGGTCAGTAAACTGAAATGACTTTAAAATTGATAATTAAAAGCAATTACAAGACAATATATTGTATTGTTTGAATTAATGAGAAAAGAGTTTACCCAGACTCCTATAGATGATTTTATTTTTAATCCTCTGTCTCTATAAAATGCCATTGTCATCCTCTTGAAAACATTTTTTAGTTTTCTGTTGGCTGGAGCCTGAAAAGGTCTAATCTGATTCTTCCTTGTTGCAGTGCCCATTAATTGTTGAAGCAAAGGAAAGTCTGAAGCAGTATGGAAGCAAAATTAAAACCTTCAGCATAATTATGCAGGGGCATGCAGGACTGAAAAAGTAATATTCTTTCCCCTATTTATCCATTTAAGAAAAAAAATTTCTCTTTTAGACTCCTACTGCTAATTTTAAGTCTGCCCTTAACAAGGTTTCATTCTCAAAAATCAGCTTCCAATTTTTTTGCTGCCACAGGTGGGTTTTGATATGAAATACTCTGACACAGCTGCTATTATTTCTATTTAATTATGTAATTCCCAAAAGTTTGCAGAACCTCTTACCTAAGAGATAAAATCTAAGCCCTTGCCAATACACACTGCATTTTCCTCACATGATAAGTGCTGGTAGCAACACGATTATTTTAGATGAGAGCCTGGACCTGAAGAAATAAAATCACACTGTCACTCAATTTAGCTATGAGGAGTCTGTTAAATTCCACAATTTTTCTTCTGGGAAAGTGGAGATGAGAGAGCAGAATACAGCTTGAATTCACAGAAATTTTTTTCAAGGAGAGGAGATAGTTGGAAGTTCTTGTGTTCCCTCAACCTGCTATTAATTGTTGCTGGGAGCACATGAGCTGATTCATGACCCTTGGAGGGCCCATGCAGCTCTTCATTCCCCACAACACAGTTCAAGTGAAGTTGGCCCTGATTTACTAGGATTTAAGCATTGATTCTTTGGGGCTTTTTGCTAATAATTTCCATATTTTTCTTGTAAGTTGAAGACTTGCTTTCAAGTTTTCTCTAAAAGTGAGAAAGCAATGGGTCTGTCAGAGCTAGGACAGTATTCTAGGTGAAACTTAACCTCTGCCTTTGGGCCAGTGCAAACTGCACTCAGCTGAAGACATAGGCGGTCACGCAGGCAGCAACACAGGTGTCAGGCTGGCTGACAGCACAGAAATTAATTCTACTATCCAGAATTAGTTGGAAGTCTGGGGAATGATCACAAAGGTGATTGCTTTGCATGGGATGTCAAAACCGGAGTCCCAAAGCTTGCTGCAATCAAGCGTTTTGAAACCCCTCTTTAACAGGATGAAAGAGTATGAGTGTTAATTGGATTCAAAATCATTTAGCCATGAAGGCAGACAAATGCAGGATTGTAAGTATTCTGGCTTGAGACTTTACTTGAGAGTTCTAGCACTTTGTTTCTTTAATGCACTGCCTCTAAAAGATCATCCTGACTTGCACTTGCAATTAATCAGTACTAGTATTACCCAGAGGAGCATGCAAAGTAGCATCCAAAGCATTAGTGTATTGATTAGAATTAATCAGGAAAGTGTTCCTTCTGAAGCTACATGCTGCATGAACAACCAGAGTGTCTAAACTACCTCTCCTAAGTTTCCATGACAGCTCGATTGTGGCTTCTGAAACCTAGAACCTGGCAAACTGAGTCATGGATGGGAGGATTAAGAAAAGTTGGGTTACAGAGAAGTACCTTGGCTTGTTTGAGATCTAACACCTCACAAGGGTTAGAGAGGGCCAAAGATGTGGTCTCCAGCAGACCTTCGCATTAAGGAGTGTGAATGAACATGGAGAAGACATTTGAAAATTCAGCTCTTGTATGCTGGTGCAAACCTGGGCTCAGGTGCTGTCAGCAGCATTTTCTGTTTCGGGAAGAGCCTTCTAAGAGAAACTCTGGGTGTTGCCCAGGCTTTCTTTAAGCAGCTAATTTTTTCTAGGTGACATATCCAGGTCTGAATTTCTTTAAAATCTGAAAATATTTGCATCCAGGATTTTGGGTTTCTCTGTCAGTGAAGGCCACAATGTTGTTTGTTTCTGTCTAAACTGATGTACATTGCAGATTCTAGATATCTGAGCCAAATTCTTTCTTACTGCAGCTTCAATGAAAGACCTGATGGATCTGACTTGCTGGATCAAGACACTGAGTAGTGCCTAAACAATACAATGTAGTGTGTTGCTTTGCAGCATAAAGGTTTAAATTAAAATGTTAAACTGCAGACTTATTTTATTGCTTGAGGCAGTATCCAGAGAGATCATCATGCTTTTTATGGCCACTGTTGTAGTAGAAATAGGTTGTGATTTTGAAGGCTGTGTGATGATAGCTCTGGGTACAGTAAGTGATGCCTTTGTCCTTGCAATTGTCAGCTTACTGGACTGATTCATCACTCTGTAGAGTTCTTCGAGGTCATGCAGAGCATAACAGGAGTAATCTGTTACCTGCTGTTGTTTGCTTTTGGGACCTATGTTTCACAAATACGGAATGGTTGAGGTTGGAAGGAACTCCTGAGATTGAGTAGTCCAACATCCTTACTTGATTCAGGGTGAGCTACAGCAGGTTACCCAGAGCTATATCTGCTCCCATTTTAAATATCTGGAAACAGAGACTCCATAAGATTTCTGGGCAACTTGTTCCAGTGTTCAGTCACCCCTAGAGTAAGTAAACTTTCTCTTGTGTTTTAATGGAATTTCTGGTCTTTCAATCCAAGAAAAGTACTTTGTGCTTTCCTGTTGTCCTTTCATTGGATACCGCTGTCCAAATCTGTCTCCTTTTCATTCACCTGTAACAACCCTGATAAGGTCCTTCCTGAGCCTCCTCTTCTCCAGGCTAAGCAATCCCAGTTTCCTCAGCCTTTTCTTGTATGTCATATGCTCTAGTCCCTTAATCATCTCTGTGGCTGTTTGCTGGACTCACTTCTGTAACTAATGTCTGTCTTGTGCTGGAAAGTGCTGCACTGGACCAGTCCTCTAGTGCTGAATAGTGAGGAAAAATTGCTCCTTTGATCTGTGGTTCCCAGTGCAGCCTGGGAAACTATTGGTATCTTTCTTGTTACTGGGGACACATTTCTAGCTTAGGCTTAGCATTTTGTACACCAGGACCCACAGGTGGTCTTCTGCAAAGCCACTTTCTTGCCTGTGCTGGTGCATGAGGTTGTTCCTCTGCAGAGACAGCGTTTTGCATTTTCTTTTCTGGAATTTCATGAGGTTCCTGTTGATCCAAATTTCCAGCCTGTCAATGCCCATCTCAGTGGCAGCCCAACTGTCCTGCGTATCAATTGTTTTTCCCAATTTGCTGGAAACTTGTTGATAGGGCAGCCTGTCCCGTTATCCAGGTCATTAATGAAGACAGAACACACTATAAACCAGAGGTGTATCCCTAGTGACTGGCTTCCAGCTGGACCTGGGAGCACTGATAGTAACCCTCTAAGCCACAGTCTGTGCTTCCATCAGTCGGTGACGGTGGGAGGGGAGACAGTACTGGAAACCTTATTAAAGTCAAGATAAGCAACATCCACTGCTCTCCTCCTCCAGCAAGCCTATCATCTCAGCAGAGAAAGCTGTCGGGTCAGTGAACTATGACTCCAGTATGAAGAGATCCCACATAGGGCACTTCCCTGTCTATCCCAAAAGAGGACTTCCCAAAAGAGAAGTAGCTTTCTGTTACCTTGCTAAAATGTTTTCTAAAATTAAATTCATAACATGTAGGCCGCTGATAGAAATTTAATAAAGCTACTACTAATTAACATCTAATACATATTGGTTATGCTGAAGTAGATTTTCTGATGCTGCTGCCAGGCAGTCTGTATATAGTACAGAATGTGCAAATGAGTATGGGTCTGTGTAATTGCTGAGGTTACGTTGTCTCCTTTCGTTAGGGAATTTTTTCCCATAAAATTCCTAAGAAATGGTAATGATGATACTTAAGGAGAACAAAAGAAGTGGCCAAGCCCAGGAAGCATCTGGCAGCACCATTTCTGTCTGAGGGTTTTCTTGGAAAGGGGCCGAGATACCGCAAGAATTGGGTTGGTAGATGGGGGCAGCTGCGCTCGCTCGCTCTCTCTCTCTCGATTTTGGAGGAAGACGCCTGTGTGTTGTATTGAAGGTCTGGAGATCAGAGTCCCAACTCTGCTACAGAATGATGGCAGAACTGATTCCTATCCAAATTTGCCCACAAGTGCCTCTGCTGATCCTGTAACTATTTCTGGTATCTCAGATAAATCCACTAGTTAATGTCATCTTTGTCTCCGAAGTAAGAGGCTGGTATTTCTTTCCACATGAATCTTTGAATCTCAGGCAACCTATTGTAGGAATTTGTACCACGAAGTATGAATATATTTTGTAATGAATCTGGGCTTGAGTGAGTCTGCCTTTTCCAGTCTTGCATTGTGATGATATAAAACACCTGCTTGGCAACAGCTCTGGGAGTTAATAAAGTTTCTGCGGTAAACTATGAGAGGCCTGAGAATCTCAAACTAAAGTTATTGCACCAGTAACTCAAAAAAGCAATTCCTAAAACTCCTGGCACATTTATCCAGAGGGTTAGCAGTAGCACAGAAATGGAAATCATTGTTGAGAGCCACTGCGTACTTGGAATTAAAATCCATCAGTCTTCTGAAGCTGAGGAAAACAATTTTCATGACATACAGATGCTTTTGTATTTCATAATCAAAATTAATCTAGGGTCATTTTTGACTCTATTTGTAGGGAAATTTGTATCCTCTAAACTTATAATCTACCTAAGTTGCGATGACATCAAAAGAAATAACTTACACGGAAGCTAGGCATTTAAAATACTCTCAATGCTTTATTCTATTTAATTTCAGCAAAAGCAGATTTATCTCTTGGGGGAATGGGACAAAAAAAGAGCGAGGATGCCAACATCCTCCTCTCAGGTGGGAGCCTCAAGCACAGAACGTGGAAAATGAGATGTGGAAATGAAAATAGCTGTAAACAAAAAATGAAATTTAGCAGTCTATTTTCACTCTTCTCAATGGAAAAAGAGGGAGGAGGACACCTAATAAATCATTAAAAAGCTGTGTTTGCTTTTCTGCGTTGCAAGTGGAACTGCAATAGCTGCCAGCAGGGTTCTTCTGCAGCCCTTGCTTAGCCCTTTTCTTTAGGTTCTTCACATACCTGTTGGCAGCTTCCTTGCCTGCTGGGAATTTTCTTTAGTTTTAGGACCATTGTGTCCCTGATGAGACAAACAGTGTGTCTGCCTCTGGAACCAAGAGAACTCTCCCAGCTTTTGTCACAGTGTAGGGTCTGCAATCTGCGATTGATCCATGCTCATAGTAGGCACAAGTGATGGTCAGTTGGTGCAAATGTCATACACATGTTGTGTATTTCCTTTCAAAAGGGTGTCTTAACTTCATAACACCTAAATTTTGGCATGAGATATTTTTCCTGGAGAAAGAGATTCTTGTAATGGATGCTAGATAAACTGTGTAGCTTCTTGTGCTCAGAACATCTGTTCCAGAGGGTTCTCTTCTCCAAAAAGATGTGGTTTTTTTTCACAGATCATGGACAAACACAAGCACGTATACAGCAAGGTGATGGGAGTACTTGACGAGGATATATTTTTGTAAGAGCAATACAAAATGTGAGATTTTGTCTAAGAGCAATGAAAAATTTCTGACAACTAGAAATAGTTACATTCTTCCCCTAAAATGCTTAATATTGGTGTTTAAAAGCAGCTTAAAGAAACACAGTAAGTTTTTGTTCTCATCTTTTAAAAGTTGCAGCTGGAGCTGCATTTCCTAATAGGCTTTGTTATGCCCTGTTGGCTTGTTAGACTCCACCTGACCACTTAGAGTATGCTAAAGAGAAATTTCCCTCAGTGCTGGGTTTTTCCTGTGAACAGAAGAGAAATGTGAAAAAGTGGATTAGTAGTGGCTGAGTGAATTTACAGAATGTCTTGTCTCTGACCATGTTTATGGTTAGTGAGCAGGCCCTGATAAACTGGAGTGAAACAGGGAATGGGATCCATGTCACTGCTGAGGTAATGCATGCCTCTTGGGAAGCAGCCCTTCACAAAATGGTGTCAAGTGGTTTTACTGTGCCCAAGGATGAAAAGGCAGATGGGCCAGACCATGGTAGTGTACAAGTATTTAATTCCTTAGAGTTTTCCTTGCAGAATTCCAGTATACTGGCAAAAAGACAGATACTTTTATTTTTATTGTCTACCTTTAGACATGTCTTGTGGGATACAGAATTGGAATCAGTGGTCTAGGAATAGTTCTTGTGTCTCTGTCTGGAAGTTATTTCAGGTAAAGCAGCAGACCTAGTTGATCAGAGGGAAGGAAGTGGACATTAAAGACAGCCAGGCATTGATGTCTCTTAATTTATTCATGGAATAAATTAAGCTCATACAGGCCTTTTGTTTTCATTTATGCTTGGCAGCAAGCAGACTAAGTTGAAGCACTCTTGGAGCGTTGATGTTAATCTCCAGGGCTGCTAATATACTTCCTTGATTTACTTGCAGGGAATTTTTGCCATTTGGGAGGGAGGTAAGTAGGAAAAGAGGGACAGGAAGTGGAGGAGGAGAAATGGCTTGTTTTAGTTGTGGCACTTCATGCACAGGTCCAGCCAACTGCTTTAGAAGCGAAGTGCGTTACCTCAACCAGTGATGCAGTGCTGGGAATTACAGCTATTGCACAGCCCTGGAGACTGCCTTATTTCCTGAGTGACTAAGAGACTTTTTGGAGAGACTCAGGAATGATATTTAAAGGGGGTGTGCATGTGTGCTACAAGATTTCACAGCTTGGTTTGCACAGAGAGTTAAGCTTCATTTAAACAGCAGGCAGACATCTGGGAGCACACAAGTGTAACAGAAGAGAGCAATAAGCTACTCTTAGTTGGGTTTCCACATCTTAGCTGGGTGGAAATCTTGGTGCTTGGAATCTTGCCTTTGCAAAACCCATGGGAGGGAAAGTCACTGACCATGGGGCACTGTGAGGGAAGTGAGGACTGGGGTAGGAGGCACAGTGTGACCAGCCATAAGTGGAGCTGCTCCTTTGGGGGATTTGGTCCTTGTAAAGTAGCCTTTCTTACAGCTCTTCTCCTCTGTTCTTTCCTCTTGCTGTATGATGAGACCAGATGGGTGCTGCTTCAAAGGAGAGTTGGACACCTGGAGAAACCATTTCGGATCTCCCTGGAGTATATTCCTAATGGGAACAGGAGCGTAGCGGCCGTGGATTCCTTTGCCATGAAGAACTGCAGTTCAGGTAGCAGTATTTTATTGCTTCTAGCTCATAGTACTTTGATGCCTCTGTAGAGAAAAGCATGATTTCTGACTGCTGCAGAAACCACAGAATTAAAGGTTCTTGTCAAATAAATAATTTAAATTAAAAAAAAAATAAAATAGGCTCCCTTTCAGGGAAAAATCTTTTTTAATGTTGCCTTAAAAGCTCCCTTCAAGAAGTTAAAAACAAGTTTGTTTTTTTGGTTTTGATTGGTTTTTTTTTCCATTTGGAAAGAATAGCTTTGAAAATTTAATTTTGGGAGAAAAGAAGCAGTATTCATCCTGGCTTGCCAGATGTGATTCCTGACAACTTCACTTTTCTGCAGCAGGATGTAGAACAGATGAGGGGTTCCTACAAAGACATCTTGCAAACCATCTTTTTTTATGTTGGTGGTTACAAATTTTGGGATTGTTTTTTAAACAACTATGGAAAACTTGATTCTAATAAAGTATGCCTTTATTTGGCAATGTTCCAAAGTGGATATTGCTGAGCAGCCCCTAATAGCTCCATGTAATGCGTGGAATTTTAATAATGGGCAACCTAAATGGGGTTACTTTTTTAAATACAAGCTGTGTAATCAATCCAAGTATGTAAATTCAGTGCTCTATGCCAGGAGCAGCTGCATATTAGTTCTACCAGTTTTATGGACTCTGTGAATCATATTGAAATCTTTAGGTGGCATGTCAGTGAAGAATATTACTACTTATAGCTCTTAACACATTACTTTTTGTCCATTTTATTTATTTGGAGTAGTGCTGAGTTGAGCTGCATGTCCTTCTTTTCAACCTCTCTAGGACAAGGGAATGTGCTGCAGAACATACATTATTTTGGTCATTTACCTTGCTCTCCACAAAGGCCAGTTGTATTAAAGGATTTATTGCACTATTTGTACATAAAGGTGCTCTCTGAGCTCCAACAAGAAGCAGCCTGACATTGTGCTGGAAGCAAAGGCGTGTTCAGACACAAGGCACCTGTTCTGCTGCTGGTGTAAGGACACAAGTCATCCACAGTGCTTTGGGAATTCAGTGCAGCAGACTGTGGGCACAGGAGCTCCTCCCTTGGGAGCACTCAAGGGCGAGCCAGAGGTGCTGGACTGTGCGCTCTTACCAACACCAAGCACTGCTCTGCAGATGACGGATGTCAAGTGCTGAGGCCATTAAGATACATTCTGAGCAAAAGATGGAACAAATCTCCCATTTTGCCTGCAGATTTGTAGCAAACAGCTACTCCTGTGCCCTGCTTACAGGACACAGTGTGTGAACAATACCACCAGGGAACAAAACCACTTGTTCTTTTATTTTCGGTTGGTTTAGGTCGCTAAGCCTTTTGTGTGCAGCTGAAGATGTGGCAGTGTACTTTTACGAGGAAAGAGGTGGTGATGAGCAGCTGAGGGTGACACCTTAAGCTTGAAGAAAATAGGGAAAGCAATAAGAAAAGATTAATCTAAATCTAATTTTTCTGCAGCTGTTAGAAGCCTTTGGGCAGCTTAGCTACTTGGATACTTAATGCCACTGAAGCACACAAAACATGAGTGAATTTGAGAAAGAAACATCTGAGAAATATAAACATGCCTTCAGCCTGATTTTTCTAAGCCTTTTGAAGACCATAAACACAATTTAAAAATAAATTAAGGTGTACATTTAATCTTAGGAAGTTAGGTTACCATTTCCATAGGCGCAGATATAGAAAGAATCACAGAATATGCTGAGTTGGAAGGGGCCCATCAGGATCATCAATCCCAGTCCTGCACAGAACACCCCAAGGGTCACACCATGTGCCTCAGAGCATTGTCCAAACCCTTCTGGAACTCTCTCAGGCTTAGTGCTGTGACCACTGAGAAGGTCAAAGTTTGAGGTTGGAATTTCCTTTTGCATGTTGATGATTCCATTTTTGTTTTTGAGTTCCTTAATCATAGAAAAGATTTTGCATAGAAAAAAATATTGCGTCTGAACTGAAAAAATAATAGTTTATATGGGATTGAATGGGAAATTAAAATTAAAAACTTAAATAGATTCAGATGCTGATAAAATTGTGAATTTTAAAAAAATTCAAAATTTTAAAATTCTAGTTACTTGTCACTTGAAAATCTTTATATTTGCCAGTTTCCATAAGAGAAGAAAAGCTCTTACAGTTTTTTCTAAACCTTGGATTAGGATCTGATCAGAGAGCCCCTACAGTCAATACAAAGACAGCTTGTACTTCTATAGGTTTTGTCTCAGGAGAGCTAACAGGTAGTATTGCCTGGACTGCTACAACCAATTGACTTTCAATTACTGACTTAAATGTGAAGCAAATTGTGTTTGTCAGTATGTAAAACCTGAGCTATTGATTGCCTAATTCTCTTCCTTACTATTTAAATAAGTGCAGTAGCCAAAGCAAAAAAAAAACCAAACAACCCACCACAAAATTTCAGAGAAGTAATATATTAATTTAATAACATCAATTAAGAAATTTGTTACTTATACAAGTAAAGTAATTGGTACAGTGGCATTTTATAGTTGATGGTAATTTCTAGTAATAAAAATAGAGTTCATTTCCTAAGTAATGTATTGACTTATTTATGATATTTAATGAGTTTCTTACTGATTTTTATTGTAGTTGTAAATTAATTAATTTGCTAACTTATTTCCAGAAGTCTTTATTAAAGTACTTATTAGTGGGCACAAGTAAATGACAAGACATTGTTTTACTTAGCAATGTTCGATTTACCAATTGTAAGTAAATTTTTACCTAAGGGGCGTGGAGACCAAATGCTTCTGAAATGTGTTAAAGGTTTAATGATGCTCCAGGGCTGTTAAAAGCAGTTATTTCAGACACTCAGCCTGTCCAAGAGGAAGCACTTAGCTTTCAAGTTTTCAAGCTCAGTAAGCAACATAAAAACCATTTATTTTGGAGTGGGGAGAGACCGTGTGCTGTTGATTAAGTTAATGCTTCTGTCCAGTCAGCAACAGCCTTTTTTCAGTAGATGCTGAAAGTACACAGAAACACACATTACCTTCGGAGCTGGTAGGCACTTAGTTCTGTAATGATCTGATGGGTGTAATATGTATGCAAATTTCTGAAAGTTGGAGTTAAGGTTGTACTGAAGGCAAAATCCTTGATCTAAAGCACAGGACCTCTCAGGAAAGGAAAAATTTGGAAGATCAGGGGGTGAATTTACTGAAAGAAGAAATAGTAAGGGAAGAGTAAAAATACAGTCATACAACGAGTCTGAAGAAATATGACCAACTGCCAGATAGAATTCTTCACAATTCCATTTGATAAATATTCTAGCAACAGATTTATGAATCAGCTGTGGGAGATCAATAAGGGCTTTCTCCAGACAGGATTGCTTATGCATCTGAATCATTACTAAAATGATGTTTTAGTGCATTCAGACAAAACCTGGATATGTATCACTTCAGTTTTCCCACATGCTCTCTTTTTGCAGTTTGTCTTATAAATTAATTTGATGACAGGATGTTGTGGTTAACTGAACTTAATGAAATACCAGTGAGCCCCTTTTCAAAATGAGTTCTTGATGCTTCCTACTGGAAAGTTGCCTAGAAAAATTAATCTCTTCCAAAAAGAAAACTGATATTCTATCAGTGTATTAGAGACAATAACAGAACAGGCCAGGTTGGAAGGAACCTCAAATGAGAATCTGGCACAAACTTTTGTGTGAAAGGGAGTCTAGATGAGATTATCTAGAGTCCTGACCAGCTGCATCTTCAAAACCTCCAGTGATGAGGACTCTACCATATCCCTGAGGAGTTGCTCCAGCAACTGCATCTTCTCCCTGTAAAAAAAATTAAACATATATTTCAATTTGAAGTCCCACATGACACACAGCTCATTTAGATGTTAATAATTAATTAAAATTTTTTGCGTAACATTTAATAATTTTCACTTGGGTAGAATTGCAAGATATTTACAGAGAATTTATTAAACAAAAAAATTAATTGTGACAATAGTTTGTTTCATTATTTGCTTGGTTGTATTTATGGGATGGAGGAGAGAAGATATGAACCTTTAGTAGAATCAACCATCTCATCCTATATGGAGATCCACCTCTGTCCAGAAATTCAGGGGCACAGGTGAACAGAACAATGAGCAGAGAGTATTTTGCCATTGTTATAAAACTGAAAAATAAGCATGAATTAAAAAGAAAAGTAGTCATAATTTCAGAAGTATCTGTCTCTATCTGAGGTTTAGGATTAACATTTACCATAATATTACTTGGCATATCCAGGTAATTTCTGTGTAAAAGAAGCTGGATAATGTCCTTTGCCATTAATGCCATGGTTAAGAACCTCACGAAGCCAGTGAAAAGATCCAGAGCTAATCGAAATCAGCAGGATTATTCAGTATGTTTATATTATATTTCTTCATTAAAAAAAAATAAAATTAGGCAGATTGGCTGCACTTTCCATTAAGTGGCCTATGCTATTTATACAGTTCAACTGGTCTGGTTTTCCTGTGGGTCTAATTTCACTAAGTAGGCATTTGGAAAAGCCTTACTATTTTAAGAATATTTGCTTCCAAATGCTTTGGCAACCACCTTCTTCCCCATTCACCTCTGCTCCTCCATGAGCTGTGACTGTTTATTCTGTCTTCGGTTTGTGTGCCAAAAACTGTCTCTAACCTGCTTGTGTTTTAATCCTGTAGGGATCTTATGTTGGAGAAAATACTGCTTTGCAGATGAGGGTGGTGGCTGTAGTGAAGTTAAATCATTTTAAAGTCATTCTAAAGTGAAAGTTATTTCACTTGTGGTTTGTGCCAATATAAGTAAAATAAATTTAATGAACTTGTTACTTTGTTTTCACTTTCATCTTTTTAAAATTAAGTTATTATAACGCTAGGAATAAAAAAATTAAGCAAATTTAGTTTTAATATTGCTTCCAGAAAAGGCACAGTAACTCAATTAGTGGTAGAGTAGCTTCTTGCAGTAATGAATTAGTGATTATGCATTTCTGTTACTGGCTGTGAACACCTTCTTCTTGCAGAGCCAGATTCAGACAGTAGTGGTTATGTTGAATAATTTAATCTATTTAGAACCTTCGTGTGCTTATCAAAGGAGCAGCAAGAGGGAAGCAAACCTGAAGATCTAGAGAATTTGGGTTTCATAGGTCTGTCATGGCAGTTTGGTGATGAATGGGACAGAGTGTCCTATTGTTTTATTTAGTAATCAACTGGTCATATATTTGGGGTTGTAAGATATGGAGGAAGGAGAACTAAAGAAATGTTTTAGATGATGTAATAATGCACTTAAAACTCATCTTTAAAAAAGGTGTTTTCATGCAGAAGGTGGAAAGGCTTGAATTTCCCACAGCAGCTCCAAATAGTTGTGCCTTACCAGAGTGAGCAGGTTGATCCACTCTAACTCAGAAAAGGTTAGGTAACTTGGGCTAAGAAATAGAATTGAGAAATCTCATCCTTTAAAATCCAAAGCTTTGATAATCCAAAGAGAAGCACCTGCTCATAAGAAGTATTAGGAACTGCTCAAGAGCCATTTCAAATATTGGCACTTGTAGGTCTTAAGTACTTTTTAACACCTTGAAGAATTGGCCAATACATTATCTTTTTAATGCTGTATATGATTTTTATCCTGACCTTCTCCTTTAATTAAGGCTTATTTCAACAGGGGAGCCATTGATTCAGTGAAAGAAAATGAACTCTAATCGGCTTTCCCCAAGTTGAACTTATTTTTATTACTATTAATTGCTGCCACTTAGTTCTTGTGATGTTTTAACTGCTTGGATTTATTAAAACAATCATAGGATTTGCTATTATCACTTGAGAAATGGGAAGAACAATGATGATTTACAGATGACCCAACAATTTTAAGCTGGTATTACTCCAGATTCAAAGATTTATGCAATCTGACTCCACTGAGTAAGTAGATGACAGTCTCACTCTCCCTTTTCATCTCCATAATAAACTCCTAAGTTTTCAAAGGACTGCTATCCTGTAACAGAGGGCATGGAGATCCTTGATTTTGCAAAAGAAAAAGTCAGGGATAGTTTTGCTCTGAGTTTTGTTTTATACCCACAAAGTTCCCTATTAGCTGTAGGAAATTTTTGTTGGTTTAAATAGAACTGGTGTTTGAAGTTATTAAGACCTGACCATGCAACTTGATTCACGTTTGTGAAGAATTGCAGTGGTCTTTGTCAAGAGCTGAGAAATAGTGGGGAAGCTTAGAGTCAGAACAGAAGAGGGAGATGATCAAGCAGAAAGGAAATGAGTCAGACTGAGTCAGCAAAACAAGATTAACGTAGAATCCCAGAATGGTTTGGGTTGGAAGGCACCTTAAAGATCATCTGGTTCCAACCCCCCTGCCACGGAGAGGGATGCTTCCCACTAGACCAGGCTGCTCAGAGCCCCATCCAACCTGGCCTTGAACACTTCCAGGGATGGAGAATCCACAGCTTCTCTGGGCACCCTGTTGCAGTGCCTCACCACAGTGAAGAACTTCTTCCTAATATCTGATCTGAACATACTCTCCTTCAGTTTAAAGCCATTCCCTCTTGTCCTGTCACTACATGCTCCTGGTGATAGTGTCTGTCCATCTTTCTTGTAAGATCCCTTCAGGTAATAGAGAGAGGGAGAGATGAAGAAGGGAGAGACAGTGATAAACTGCTAACGCTGGAAACAAATGACAGGATATCAGGCAGGAGTAATTGGCCTAGATGGTGGAAATGATTAAAAAGTTTGACCGGTTAGAAAGTGATTGGAAGAAACATTTACAATCCAATTAATTAACTACAGCAATCAAGCTTAATCAGATAGTCACTCAATCAACCAGACTGAACTAACTAGGTGGACAATCTGTTGAACCGGCAAAGAAACCAAGTGAGGGAAATGCAGTGAATTGTCAAAATTTAATGAAATGCACAAGAATTAATCAATTAGCATTTAAAATTATCAAAAGCAAAGATAAATACGTAGGATGTTTAGATGGAAACTAGTCCATTTTTGTGGCACATCTCACCAGAGCCTCAGAGGCATTAATGAGAAAAATACATCTGGAAAGTGAAGAAAAGAATGAGAAGATGGCACAATAAGGAAAGAAGATACTCTGTGTTTGCTTGAAAATGAAATAATGTCAACAGCAAGAACCTTACTTTTTTAAAAGCCTGCCTAAGTGTCACACATATCAGTGGTGGATACTGAGGTGGTTACCACTTCAGCATAGTAGTGCAATGCATACAAGATTGAAAAAAAGGTGTAATTCCTCCTCTTTCTTCACCAGGTAGAGTCCTTTACATTTTGGCTCAAGGCACTTCTATACCTCTGAATTGTTTGAGTTCATCTTGACTTCAGTGTCTGAGAGGTCTCACTGTAAATCTGCCCCAGTTGTGCTATAAGACCCTGTCCAGCTCTTCCCTCTCTGTGTCCAAAGCCTTCCTCTTTCTGCCTCCCTTGCCCTGCTTGCTCTGTGCTGCTGTTCTGTTTCTGGCAGGTCCACTGCAGTCAGCCTTCTGAGCAAACCAGTTGCTAAATCAACCCTTGGACACTGTTTAACAGTCCTGCACTGTGTCCAGTAGGGGAGAGGTGTGGCACCTTGGTGCCAGCTCTGATGGATACAGTGGCAGTCTGCAACACAACAACTGCAACCAAAAGTCTTGACCTTGTACTTCCAAATGAAATCCATAATCCGTAAATAGAAATGACAAGTGACTAAAACTACTGCATTAGGTTGATTTTTTTTTTTTCCCCTGAAAAGTTCAAGAATCTGTGAAGGGGGACTGAAATTTTCTGAAAAATTGTGCATGCCCTTTTAACAAATGAAAGTCCTTTATGCTGTATTTGGAAACTCATAACCAGTGGCTGCCCATCAGAGTCTCTGTCAGTATCATTAAGCCTGTTCATTGCAATTCTTTTACTCTGAAATTGTGAAAAACATGGGGAGAGAGAGGAACTTTTAAAAGATGCCAAGTGACTTAGGAGCACAAATTAATGGGAACCACACTCCTTAGTCCCCTAGGAGTTCTCCAAAATGCCATCATTACTGCCTAGCACTGAGGCATGCCTTCTGTCATGAGGATGAGAAGGGACAGAGTGTGCACTGTGCCTCCATGGAAGCAGCTTTACCGAGTGCCTCCATAAATGAGGTGTACAGGGCTTTTATGAATTGAGCCTTTGAAAGCCCTGCTAGCAAGGCTTATTGATCCAGAAGTCACACATGGATGGCAAGATCTTAAATTGCAGTCAGTTTTTATTACATGAAAGAAATTTGAAGAACATACCTTTTCCCCTCCCTCCCTTTTTTAAATTACTGCCTGCTGAAGTTTTCTATAACTGGGAGGTTGCAAGCAATTAAATGAGTCAGCTGGATCCTGGGTCCAATTCCAGACTGAAGTGTACTGTTCATGGAACATGATTGATGGGGTATCAGTCAATTTGTAAGCATAGGAAGAGGTTTGGAAATGTTTTTCAGATCTACAAGGAAATATAATTTAGTCAACTCTGTAAGAAACATTCATCATGTTCCAAAAATATCATCAGTGGTAGATCTTTCATTCCATGTGAATACAGATGAACAATACAGCTATTTGGATACTTAAAGACTTTGAGTGTTGAGAAGCAATCTGTCTGGTTCTGTGAGATGATGGCTTGTGCCATACTGGGATCTAAGCTATTTTGGTGGAATTGTGTGCACCACAATCCAGAATAAATTATTTCTTGGAGACTGCAGAATATTCCCTGCACGTAGGCCCAAATGATGGACTGGATATTTAAAACATCATTCAGAGCTGTAAGCAACAACTGCATAAATCCACCATCAGGTTATGCAGTCCAAAAAAAAATTATGAAATTGCAATATTTCTGTAATATTATCAGTGTTGCTATTGATTTCGAAAAAAGACACAAAGGCTCTGTTGTCTCTTTAAACTCCTCATGGAATAAAAATGTATGTACACATGTTCATGAACATCAGTTAATGAAAGCATAGCAAAAAGAAAACAATTGCTAAAAGATCAGAAACACCAAGTGCAAAGTTTTGGCAACAGTGTTAACTCATCCCTCCTGTGTACTCTTGTTGTACACATCAGTAACAAACCAGTAGCAAAATGACTCACCTGTCTGTGAAAATTGCCAAGTAGCTCAGACAGCCAAGTAAAGGAAATATTTCTTGCATGGGAGCTATTTCCCAAAGCAAAGGAAGTGAGTAACTATGCAGTTACTTGTGAGGAGTTTCTGCCAGTGAAATTACTAAAGCACATTGTGTGTCATCTCAATAATTCTTGGAGCCTGAACTGTTTGCACCAGCTGAAGATCTGCCCTTATATATTTATCAAAGCTTTTGAAAAAGGAGGAGCCTAACAAGAGGTTTGATACTGACATTGCTGATTTGGACTTCAGTTTCTTCATCTCTTCAGAGCCAGGAGAAGAGTTAGGTTTAAGTTACAGCTGTTCTTTCAGTGCAGATAAAGGAGGTTGAAACTGACACAGGATTTGCAATGATACATATTACTGTAGGTTATATAAATTGTTTTTAAATTAACAACTGGTTAAGATGACTGAGAAATGCAAATAACCTCTTCTATTTTATGTTGGAAAAGTTCTATTCCAAGAGATGTTTGGTCTGTTCATGTTTGCACATGGACAGAGCTTTGCCATGGTCTTCCATATTTATGGTGTTTATCATCTGTTTTCTTCTAACTTAGTCTTTGGAGCACCTCCAGCTTCCTCTGTTCCCAAGTGAAATCAGGCAATTCCTCTCATTTGGACAAGCCTATTTCTCCTCTTTCCCTTTAGTCATAAAACATTCCTGCCTGTCTAATCTAATCACAAAACCTTTAGGGCAATTTTTATTCCATTATAAGTTTATATTGTAGCAAGTAGTCTTCATCTTAATTGTTGATTTGTAGAATGTGGACTAATTTGTGGCTTCATGTAGCTCCCCTCAAATTATAATAAATGTGATTCTTCTTGCTTCTTCTGTTCCTACCAGTACTGGGCAGCAGCAGTAATGCATTACAGTTGTCTTTCTCAGAGCATTTCTCCTTGATTCATATTACTTTTTTTGATTTTCAAGTAAACAGTGTCTTCCTTTCCTGGGCAATTAGGGTAATTGCTGAAATGAAACCAAAGTGTCATGACAAGGCAGATGCCACCAAATGTTAATCAGTCATGCAAAATAACTCTTCCTGCAGTGCAAGCCCACCATGATACTGTACTGTAAAGACTGCAGAGAAGTTTATTATGGCTTCCATTTATTCATATTGCTATACCATCTCAAAACAGTAGTCTCAGGTGAAATGAAGAGTTTCTTTTCCAGTTTACAGAGCCAAGTAAGGGACTTGTCCCTTTCTCTCTATTTCTTTATCTTAATAGCATATTGGTGACCTTTTTTTTAGCACCTCTACATTCTGCTGATGCTGCCTGCTTTTTTCAGTGTTTGAACAAAGGCCAGAAAATATTTTCAGTGGATAGAAGAAAAAAAAATCTTCCCCTAAACTCCAACTTGCAGAGCTAATTCAGTTTGCAGTTCTCAGTCTAGACCTCAACTGAACTGTCAGGGAATAAAATCTGTATAATAAACCAGTCATCTAATTCACAATATCACAAGATTCAATCTCCCTAGGTAAGATTTAGTTCAGACATTCAGGTGCTTTGTTGTATGAAGTTAGACAAGATGGTATTCATCTTTTGTGACTTCAGCTATCTGAAAGTTAGGCATCATGTCAGAGCTGGTCTCTAGGGTCCCTCTGTAGTCAACAGAGAGAAAAAGAGGCACTTCAGAGGGCAATTCATTCCACCTTTAACATCATCGCATCATCAGAGTGTCAGAAAGGGGACAATGCTTGGCTTGAAGAATTGTTGTCTGGGATTTCTAACAGCACTATCCTTTTAAAGCCAGTGGGTGCTTTAATACCTGTAATCTGTAAGGTCTGCCCACCAATTCCTCACTTGTGAATGAATAGTGTCAGGCAAGGAATCTTTAACAAACAGATTCTCTATTGAACATTCTCAGCACTCACTGGTTACCATGCCAGATCAATCATTTTAGAGTAATTATTTTGCAGGAGTTTATTCAGAGTCTGTTAGAATAAACCCTGAAAAAAAATTAAATGACTGTTGAGTACAAGATTAATGGTGCTATCCAGGCATATTTTACAAAACCAGCATTACCAAAACAAGCTTCATTCGTGCAGTTTTTACAGGGTGCTTCCAGTCAGACCTAGAAGCTTCTCTGCACTGGGAAACCTGTGTGAATTGTAAACCAGAAATCAGACCTGTGTTTTTCAGCCTCTCTAGATGTTTTATGAAAGGGTCTAGACAAGATGGCGTATTTCTGAAAAAGAGCAAACACGGTTCTTTCACAGGGAAGAACATTCAGATACAGAAGTGATTTGTGAACAGTGAAGTGGTTGTTGGTAGCAGCAGAGCTACAACCCAGAGCCTCCTAATGGAGATCATATTTGAGGCCTCAATGAAGGCTTTTTGAAAAATCCACTTAAATTGAATTGCAATTGGAGATTGGATCCCATGCTGCTTTCCAAAGAGTGGTAATAGAAGATCCACATTAATTTTTCACTTACTTCCTTACCAGGAGGTGCAATTCCTTCTATTGCATTATCTTGTTTATTTTTATTACCCTTGTGAATGACTCTGTCACTTCTGTTTAAGCAGAAGCAGTAACTCAATCCCTTAATACAGCCTTAAACAACATTGTTTCTAAATGAGGTTAAGATCTACATTATATACAGCATTTGTCTTGAACCTTAATTCAGGCTGCTTCTGAAAAGATATCTTGTTACATTCAGGAGTAAGTAATTTCAGATTCAGTTCTTGGTGATCATTGAGTTCTAGACTAAATTTCAACTGACAGGACTTCTTAGGCATGATGCACTGTTAAGATGCATGTCAGAGAATTTTTGTTCCATTATATTAATGTAATCAGTGTTTCTTCTTTACCAGCAAAATTTAAACCAAAGTTTTTTACTGAAGAGAAAATTGTATCAAGTGTGGTGTTCTTTGGGATTTTTTGTTATATGACCATTGTGTTTTAATAGTATTAAATACTATTAAAAATAATAATAATAAAAAAGCTTTAATAATTTCCTATACATAACTCAATCCCTGTATTTCCATCTTTGATTTAATAATTTCCTATACATAACTCAATCCCTGTATTTCCATCTTTGATTTAAAGAGAAATCTCTCTTGTGCAGTTCTAAATTGAGACACAATTTCCTCTGAGCTTGACTTGCAGTTCCTTTTTTTGCATTCCCCTTGGTTTAGAAGCAGACTTGATCTGAATATCTCAGATAAAGACCAAACTGTGTTTGAGTTTTCCCAAAGCTGCAAAGGTAATGGGAGTTAGCAGCCTGATATTCCAAAGTATGCCCTCTTTAAAAAAGGGAAAGGAAAATACTCCCTCTTCCACAGAGTGCTTTGCATGGGCTAGTAAGAACATCATCATATATCAGAATTATCTCACGTATTAGAGTGATGGTTTTTAAAAGGGACTGGAGAACAGCCTTTAGCAGGTCACATGAGTCTGGGAGATGCTTCAATGCAGCCCAGAGAGCAGCTGTCACTTGGAAATGAGAGAGGGTCACATAAAATCCTTGAGTAGGTAAGAATTGTTGTTCTGGTGTCACCTGTCTGACTTTGCCTGAAATAAATTAGGGAGTACTTGCACATGCTGCTTCATCAGCGGATCAGGAGGAAGAGCGGTCGTGAACAGATGGAGGCAATAACCTCTCCTGCCAATGCAGCTGGGGAAGGATGCCTACCTGCAACCAGAGGGACCTACCTGTAGCACAGCCACAAATAACTCCAGGATCTCACCAAGGTCTGCTTTAACTCATTAGTGCTGACAGCTGTGAGCTGAAGTGCTGTTGCTAAGGCTGGAGCCTCGCACTGCCAGGGATTTGTGGAGGAGGATACTCTCACCTTGTGCATTTGTGACAGTGTAGTTGAAAGTACTTGGGGTCTGTTGACTCACAGTGAGTAACATCCATAGAAAAGCATAAGAGACTCTGCCTTGTTTGCAGTAGTTGGGCCAAATATTCAGATCTCAGGGCCCCTCTGGGGCATTTCTTGCTGCATTTTCTTCAAGCAGGAGCTCTATATTTTACCAAATGTCAGTAAAACTCAGAGATGGGCATTACATGAAAGCACCATTTTTGAGAAATAAATCATGTTTGTAAATCATCTCTCTACCTTCAAAGGCATGTGTCCATTTAAAAGAAGTTTGGGTCCAGACTTGGTGCTGTTAGGTTTATTTTGCTGTTTTCCACTACAATGAAAAGTAATTTCCACTTGAATTTTGGGAATCCGAGCAGTTCTAATAGTATCAAGTAACTTTGATCAGAAATTAAAAGTGTCTTTTCATAATCTCATCCTAAAACTGTAACAGATATTTGGTGCTTCATCTACAGAAAATTTAATAACTTAGCCAGCATCAAAAATTGTTTGACACCAAATATGCATTGCTGAGTGAAGGTAGTGATTTATAACATTGCATGAGAGATGTTAGTATCTAATTTACTGCATTAATCAGTGAATGCCAGATCAGTTTGCAGATTGCATGTAGATCAGTTTAATCTGTCATCTTAATTGTCAGTGAAATTTTTAATGTTGAGTTTACTTTAACTGTTTTCCATGCTGCTTCTCACTGAGATGGAAATAGCAGTGTAATAACTCTACAGTGCCCACGTGAGACTGTGCAGGCCTCATGGCTGGTTTTTTACTGCTTTCCACATCTGAGGCTCCCCCAGCTAAACCTGAGTTTTGCTAATATTTGCATGGTTTGATGGGTGCCAAGTGGAGAGAACATTGTCAGCCCTGTCAGTGCTAATATGGTAAAAAGTTGTCTCTTTGGTGCACTGAGTGAGGAGACTTCAGGGGACAGGACCAAGCTGGAATGACCCAGAGCTTTCTCAGACAGATGCTGCATTAGCATGTGGCAATGACTCCAGTGATTCTGTCACCCCCTGTGCTTGTGATGAGCATTTGGTGACACACTCAGTATAGCCTTCCACTTGAGAGCCTCCGTGTGTCACACGGGGTAATTTTATTCTAGCTTGTTAAAAAAGCAACCTGGTGGGACAAAGCTATTCCAAGTGCAAACTTAATATGTGTTTTGAAAAAAAACCCAAAAAATTAATGGGAGAAACCCAAGTTTTCACACCTTCTCCCTGGATTCTAGGAGGTTTTCTTATTGGAAAAATATGTTAAAAGGCATAAAGAAAGCATGAAATATATGAACGGAAAAAAAATTTTGAACAATAGCAAGTTTCCTGGAGCTAACCAATGTTTTATTTCAGGTCAAATAAAATCTTTTGAAGTACTGCTGAGCAAACATTTTCCTCTACAGGGGACATTTTCATTTTAGATAGCTCTTAAAAATGAGATTTTTTTTTCTGTGAAAAAAATTATGCTATTCTAAAAAGTAGCAAGGCCATATATTCCCCACAAAATGGCTTTTTAGGGTTTTTTTTTCTGTCACAGCAAAAAGAGACTAATCCAAGGTCTTTGTCAAACAAAGAGGCTCATCCAAGGTCACAACATAAGAACCATTTTGGAAATCCTGACCATCAGATTCCTGATTTGATAGGCAGCATTTCTGGAGGTGATTTGCTAGCAGTACAAGGCCCCTGCACACACAGATGGAATCTGGTTTGAAATACCTCAAGAAATGATGCTGGGCTGCTGTGTTAGGGCTGTTTTGTGTTCAGTCTTTGATTATTTAATTCTTTCTTCATTTCATTGAGTACTGGGAGAAGGTTGCCAGGCCTTTTATTTCCAAGAATACCTGGATGACCAATAACTTGGGTTTGCCACCCTGTCTTTGCCCTGTCTCAATTTCCTTAGCTGCCCTACTGCTCTGCTGAGCAGAGAATGCAGCTGCTGCTGCCATGGGCCCAGAGGCCTCTGAGCTTTCTGACTCTGTCACCACCCATGGGACCTTGGATCATTGATTTTATCCACATTAGATGCTAGGACAAGGGACTTTTATCATCTCTGTGATACCTCATTGACAGACTGTTTAAAATTATATTGCTCACTAAAAAGCAGCAGTAATGACCTGTGGGATGGGAAGGAAGGGCATGGTCCAAGTGGAGCTGAGAGCCTTTGCTGTAACTACAGCTGCATAAGAGTGCTATTGCTGTCTTTCAAGAAATCCTGGAAAAGGGGGCAAGGCATTTTTCCTGGTGTAAGGAGTAGAGCAGTTGATTTTGTTGCTGGTATTTCAGTAAACTTCCTGCATGTAGATTCCCTGTGTCCTATGGGTTGCCTTCAAGGCTTTGGGATACTGCAGTCATATAAGCTGTTAGCCAGTGACATTCTTTATGGCTGGTGAACTGCATCCACATCCCATTAAGTTAAAGCCCTGGGAGAGCTGGAAGTCAGGTATTTTAACTATTCTCTTTGTAAAAAATATATAGTGGGCATATAACACCTTTGTACTCGGTATAACTTTACTATAGCACCAAGATGACCGTGGGCAGCTTAAGGTGAGTGGAAGTACAAATAGAGTGGCCAGTGGGGCAGAGGAAGAAACAGGACAAGTGTCTGTCCCCTAAGGTGGCTGCCCTTGTCCAGATAGCCACCGCCAGAGAGAATTCCTAATGAAATATATGCAAAAATTAACATTCAGGATTAGTTGGTCTTTTAAATTGATACTTCAAGATCAAATGTAGACAAATGTAAAGTAGCTTCTAGGTCTCTCCTAGTCTATTTTATGGCCAAAAGAAAGTTTCGTGGTTCTTTTTTTCTTATTCAGTGTGTTTGTACACTTTGGACTGTTAAGTGAGTCCTGTCCAGTACAGCTTGTTTACTGTAACCCTCTCCAAAACTGGTAGGGTTTTTTGCCAATACCTTCTTTAAAATTGCACCATGATCCAGTAGATGTTTGGTGGAGTGTGTACATAATTTCATTGCTTCCTGTAGCTGGTAAATTGGGTAATATTTCTCTTTTCTTAGTTCCTGGTACACCTAATTTTTTTTTGATTGCCAGTCGTTTGGAATACTGTGCATGTATGGCTGGGTATTCGAGGGTACTCTGCCCCTCCTGCCTGCCCACAAGACCAGACTAACCCCATTTACTTTGCCCTGGGGCTACCATTTTATATTCTCTTTTTATCACTTGTTTTTTACCAAAATGTTTATATTTGCTAGGAGTTGATGAAGAGCTGCGTGTCCTCCTAATTCTTTATTTTGTATAACGAATTGTTGAGCAGTTATAAAGGATTTGCCTGCCAGGAAGAGGTACATTTGCATTTTATAAATACATTTATCTAAAGTCAACAAGGTGTTATGCTTTGCTGAAACCAACCCAGCTGGGAGGAGCATTTTACATAATAACAGCAGTAGCAAGTTTGTGAGAATTTAATACTATTGCTGACAGTAATGAACTGATTAATTAGTGGCAAACTGAATCAGTTAGCAAAATGGGGGGAAAATCTTGAAGGAAAGCTTGCACTCAACAGAAAGCTTATTGACAAAAAGGATATAAAGGGATATTTTGGTTAGGATATACTTTAAGGCTCTGAATTTGAAGATGAGAGTTGCTAAGAAAATGACTGCTCATTCTGAGTAATTGTATAAATTCTTCTAAGAGTTGATTGCTCAATCTATTCATTGAAGGGTAAAGATCTTAGAGAAAACCTAGAGTCAGAGAGAGAGGGAGAAGACGTGTTCTGTCTCCTTGATCTGTCTTTACTCATAGCAACTGTTTGTTAAAATTCCTAACACTGTATTTAAAATATGTTCAAAAGCCATTTTAATATTATTTAACTGTTCCACTATTAGTCTAACTGTTCTACTGTGGCTGGCAGCCCACAGGCATCTCAACCTCGGGGCATGGTTATTCTCTGCACTGATACTGGTCAACTCTTGCAGCCCTCTCTGCATCTCCATATACTTTTGGAAAGTGATCTCACACAGAAAGCATTAATCAAAGAGTCTTTCAGCATGCCACAAGAGAGTAGAAAGACTGCCTGAAACTGAGATGGTAATGTTGGAATTGTAATGTTATCTCTTCTTCCATTTTTCCCTGATATCTTCAGTATGTACCTTGGCTTACACAGAGCTAACCACTGCTCCATTCACTGACATCTATTTTTTTTCAGTAAGCATTCCCCATTTATAAGTTTTTTGCACATTCAGACATTAATAGAGGTCCTTAGGCAGAGATGTGGACTCCAGGAAGGAGTCCTTCTTCAGGCTTTTTTTTGATCTTGAGGACCATTGACCTTCAGCAGCTTTGCTCCTGGGACAATGTCATTCAAGCGTAGCAAGGCCTTGAAGCACAGCCTGGAACACAAGCACACAGAACTGTGCTGGCCCTCTGTCCCTCTGGACTGGCTTCAGAGCACTGGGATGTTGGCAGTTGTTGGTGCATCCAGCTGGAAGAGTCACCCGTGAGTCACTGCATCCATAACTTCCTGGTGTTCAGCGATGTGTGGAGGCAGGGTGACACCAAGAATTTCTTTTTGCTTCCCCAGAACCAAAAGCTGGAAGCATCCATGCACATGAAGTCCCTCCCAGTGTCAAACCTGTTGTGTGTAACTACTGCTCTCCCTCACAGCAAAGATTCACGTGCAATTTCATTTTGGTTACTATTTGTGGGTTTGAGGTACCATTGCTCACTTTTCTAACAGAGTGGAAATCAGCTGCTTGATGGCAACTTGTCTCATTTACCCAACTGCAGAGGTTGGCACAGTGGAAAGGGGCACAACAGGAAACTTTCTTCCCCAAGCAAGCTTCTGCTTCTACCTGGAACAAAAATTGCTCTTCCACTGTGGGGCCAGTGCTATGCACAGCAAAGCACTGGCTGTGATATGAGAATGATTCCCTGCACTCTGCTGAGAGGGACCACATGTGCATGCTCAGGATTGTGCTGACTTGTGATATTCCACCCATCACTCCCAGCAACCCATCTGTAGTAAGGCCAGAAATCTTAATACTACTGACAGCTAAAGCAGAAAAACTGCTTAAAACAGTTACAGAAAGAGAACAGCATTTTAGAAATGAAAAATCTGATTCCTATCTAAAATGCTGCTTGAATCCAGTTAAGTCTCATACCTTTGTGTTTTTCATGACTAGGCATATGAATGTACTCTCTTGTTGACTGGATTGGCAATGCTAAAAGGGAGCTTGCTGAGATGCTCCTATTGCAGGGCTCAGAGAGAGGTTATATCTGACCTGTGTGGAATCAGCTCTTGATGAGCCATGAAAATATTCTCCAGTCACTCCTTTTTCCTTGAATCTGGGCATCTTCAGTCCAACTGCTACAGGAAGCAGCAGGAGTCAGAGAGATAGTCTGGTTTGGGCAATTTACAGGCTCATTTATGTGATTGAAATTGGTTGACAAGTACCTCAGTTTCCTCATCTTTAAAATGTTATTGATGTTTGTGGTTTTCTTGTTGTGCTTTTTTTAAGAACCAAGAATTGAAAAAAATCTGCTGTGTATAGTGGCAGTGTTGGTTTTGCTTGGAGCTGCAGAACTGGAAGAGGCACAGATAACACTGACTTCAGTAACTGAAAAAGGATTTGAACTAAGCCTCCTAAGAAGCAAAATGTGGAAAATTACATGTATTTCCTATCTAATCAGTTCTTACCATTTCCCCAAGAGGCACACATGAGGTTTAGAAGCACAACTTTCATGTGCTTTCTCCAGCAGCCTTGTTTTATTTCACATTCAGTGTCTGATGCTGAGGTAGGACCTGTGCTAAATCTGCTCCTGTTGTCTGTAAATAAACTTAGAGATCTTAACCAGCTCATGATTTTGTCAGTGCCTGCCACATGTAGCAAGCAGCATTCCTCTTTCAGTGAGCCAGCAAGCAGCCTGCTGGTGTTTCCCATGGAAAAGATTCTCCCTGATAAGAGCTCCAAGCCAATTCAGACCCAGAGAGGTCTGATGGGAATAGCAGGGCTAATAATAGATGTTGGACATTTTTATCTTCCCTCCACAAGGTATGTATTTTGAAAATATAGTCACAGTCACAAAGAAGGGGTTTTTTTGCCTTTGTTTGTGTGGAGTTTTTTGTGTGTTTTTTCTTTCAACCAGTTGCTTATTGTTACAAATATAGAGTATTCACTTGTTGTAGGAGAAACATGAAACCTAAGGGGGAAGGTTTTTTGTTGATGTTTTTTTTAATCTCACAAAGATGCAGTGGTACCTAGAAAGATGCAATGGTACCCAAGAGAAAAGGGAATCAAACACCAAATGCTCCCTGATATTGAAAGAAAGGCAATGAAAAGCAACCAAAAGAAATGAGATTTGGGATTTTAATAAAATTACTCTATCCCACTGGATTATTTTAAGTCAGAATGTTCACATTTATGGATGAAAGCCTTAAAGTTCTACTGTGTTAGATGAAATTAAAAATGGTCCAATGACTATATATGCACAGTATTTCGTACAATGAGTATTCTCCAACTCTTTTGGCCCTTTTAAATTTAGTAGATGCCACAGAATATGTAGGTATCCCTGCATGATGGAAAAATCACACTTGCACTATAAATTCACTGCTGCTCTTTACTTGTTTACTGTTAATTTTTGGATGTGTAGTTGGAGCTGCTTATTCATTGGTAAGCAAAGCATCAGAAAAATACATGTTACCATGAGCCCTAACAAACAAACAAAAGAAGCAGCTAGATTTTGTGCAAGATTAATAGGGGAAAACATTATCATGTCATTTACTGTGCAGAATGATTTTTGTTGTCTCAGGAACTATGAAGACCCTCAGCCAACTTTCCTGATTGAAAATTGAGAAAGTGTGAAATCCATCTAACTTTCTTTTTTCACATTCTTCTTTCATCATAGTTTTTTAAGGAAGCTATTTTTCTGTGTAAGTTCAGGGAAGATACATCACAGCAATATTACTGTTGGGCAGTCATTCAGGTAGGAAAAGCAACTAGACCAGGTCAAAAACATTTCTGAGAGAACACAGAGGGCCTGGATAAGCTGAATGCTGCACAACTCTGGAGAGATTTCTTGCTACTGAAATGTGGCAGTGAGCAAGTGCCAGCTCCTCAGGTGTGCTGAGAGCTCTCTTCTGTGTAAGCAATCCTGCTGGCATTAGGCAATGCTGAAGGAGCAGGTGTTTAAAATTTGTATACTAAACACAGCATCTCTACTTTGAAGTAGCAGAGAGGGAAGGCACATTAGAACTGAGCTGGCTGAATCATTGGCATGAGTGTGTTCCAAACCAGTAAATTCCCTCCTGAGGTTGCTGCCCAACATATTATTTTTGTCTTAATTTAAGTGTTTTCAAATTTCTGGGGTTTATGACAGTATTACTCATGTGTTGAAACCTCTAAAGTCAGTTTTCTAACCTAGAATTGATTTGAATCTTTTGTTCTGTGAGAACTCTGGTCATTTTTATTTTCTGGTTAGATGCACTTTGAAATGTTGACATTGCCTTTGAGATGACAATTCTGTTTCTACATGGCTCTAATGAGCAAGTTTTCTCTTTTTGTAGTAGCTCACTGTGGGAATGCTGCACCCTTAGTGTGCAGGGCAGGGACTCTCTCAATGGGAAGTTATTTGCTACCCTCTGTCTTGCCTTCATCAAAGGTATGGCCCTGTTCATTTTATACTGTAAATTATTCAAACTGCACTGTGAAGACAGAGTAAATGATTTCCTTACAGGTTTTTCCATGCCTGTTATCATAGCATCTCAGTTCCTTACAAATATTAATGAAATGAACATCACAGAGCTCTTCTGATGAGTTTATTCCCATTTATGTTTAGGAAGTGAAGTAAGAAGATTAAAGGCTGTTTATGTAACTGGAAAAATGGGTGAGCTTTCAGGCACATACAAACATAGGCTCTTTTTTCTGCCTGTAGCAGGCAGTCTAATAAAAAAAGAGAACACTTCCTTCTACAAATGTAGCATCACTTCTATCCTTAGGCAATGACAGTTAGCAGTAACAATGCTGTTACAAATATTAAAGTCAGAAATTATGAAGTGTTGACCAATTTTGACTGCCTGCTGTGAGAAACATGGAATCCAGCCTTTTTTTTCCAAAGCATTTTTTGAGGACAATGTGTATTCCAAGTATTTCTCTCACTGGTCTCATTTGCAGCTGCAACTACTTGGGTTCCTTGCTGATCTGGATACAGGTGTCCTGGGGTGGGTGGGTGGAAAATGAGAGCAGTGTAGCTCGCTGTGAAAGTTCTGATTTATGTCATCTGCCTTGTAGCATGTGGAATTCAATGGCCATTTGCCAAGGGTGGCTTCACTCCCCTCAAACATGAACTTATCTTTCACTTCTCTCACTTTATTTCCTCCTTTATTTCATATCTTCTAAATTCTCTAATGGTGAAAGCATAGGTATTATTAGTGACTTGTATCAATAGCAAATTTGTCCTGGAATATGGCTATCCTCAGCACAAAGTGAGCCAGCAGCCTTTGAATGTCTGTGCTGCTGGAGGACTGGAGATAAAGAGTGAGAAAATATGTAGCCATCAGAAATGGCAAGTCATGGAAAAATCAATAATCCCAAACTCCCCCAAATTCTCACTATCCTTTTATAGCTAGACAGCAGCTTTTCTTTTTTTCACACAATCTTTCAATCCCCCAAATAATATTTTTGTTAATATCTGAATCAAAGCTTTGAACTCAAGCCCCAAAGCAGGGGCAGGTGAAATTGAGAAGTTAATGACAAATACTTGTGACAGACACACATCATCAAGGTTGTACAATCCCAGATTTTTAGTGATATTTAGTGCAGGCACATTAGGCTGCAGCACTAGCTCATTAGAAAATATTTTTTAAGAGATGTAATTAAATAGTAGGAAACGTTCTCTGTTTCGAGAGGTAACACATATGGTTGGATAAAAATGGTGGATTTCCATGGGTAGGTATTTTTTACTATATAAATGCAATTAAAAATGGAAGTTTTTAACCTTGTGAGCATACAGGGCTTTGCCTTGAGAACCTCTGAAATCAACTCAACTGTGTCCTACTGGGCTCCTCAAGGATAGCCCAGAGAGAAGCTGCTTGCTGGTAAAATATGACAAGGCTGTATATTTATCCCAAGTCTTTGGAATGTTTGCAGAGTACAAATGAGACAGTTTTTAAACAGCAACCAAGTAATGCCCTATTAAGCTCTCCTGTTTTAATGTGTGCTGAGCAGGCGTGCTTCACCTGACTATTTGTCCCAAAAGCTTTCAGTAGAATTAAAAACTATGGTCTAAGAAGTTGAATGTAGCATGTGAAGGTATAATTATGTACAGCTTCATTAAACCCTGCATGATAATTAGCAGTGTAGCCAGTTTGCCAGATAAGAGATATTTTTGTGGATGCCTGCAAGAATTTCTTCCATCCCACCTGGCCAAGTGTGGTGGCAGGAAGTCGAAGTTTCCCATTTTGCAGTGATCAAACACCACAATCTTTCTGGCCAAGTTCCTCAGAGACAGACAGACTTTCTGGTCAAGGGACAAGGAAGGAGAGAAGAGCGAACCCAAGTCAGCGAAAATCTGTTGAGAATTGAAATACATCCTCTTGAGTCCCACAGTGTGAGCAGTGAGTTGCTGATCCTGCACAAGCTAAGCCACAGGATTTTCCTCTTTCCATCCTGATATATGGAAACGAAGTCCAAAAGCATGGGCAGTAAAGATCCCAGGCTGTCATTTGTGTCCAGGGTCTGGTACTGGATTTGAACACTGCCAGGGCTGGACTGTGTTACGAGGCAGGACCTGTGAGGTACAAAGTCAGCACTTGTTCCCCAAGGAGTTGTTTCTACTTTCAATTTAGAGCCTGAAATGCCATTTATTTAATGCTGCTGTTTAAATAATGATTTATAAGCCTCCAAGCCAGCCGTGGTACAGCTTAATTACTGCTGTAATTTATGGATGCCACTGGCTACATAAACACTGCTGTAAATATAAAGGATGTCTCCCACAAATTTTACTCTGATACTTATTTGATACCATTCATTTTCCTTTCCATACACATCTTCTGTGTGTGAGTTGAGGCCACTTCACTCAGCCATCCAGGTCATTCTGGTTCACTTTGCCAGGAGTAATTTGGTCTGGGAACTGAAAAGATCAAATGTCTGTTTTTCTTACAAAGTATTTTAATTAAAATTTGAGTTTCCTTGAGCTGGGATGCAAACATCTGCATTAAGTGGTCCATTAAAAGGATTATTTGTATTTGGGCTTTTTTTGGTTATCTATTTGTTTTACTAGTTAATCATCTCCTTTCTCCAATTTATTTTGCCTTTGTGCACACAGTAAGCAAGCAAACAAGATGGGAATAAATCATGCACTGTAACAGAGCCCAGCCATTCCCTGGGCGGCAGCTTTGCTATTTGTGTTCTCTAACCTATACAAGGAGCATGTATATATTGGTCTAATGCAAATCTGAGCTAATTCAAGCCCCGTCTCCACAGAGATGAATGAGCATGCAAATCTGCTGCTTTATTTTGGAGGAATAGCTCCTGGAATTGCCTGAATCCCAGTTGCAACTGACATATTTCAAATACTACAGTCAGTTGGCTTCAGGAGATTTGTGCCCCCAGGCTGCAACAAAAACCACCTGGGAAGACAAGTAGGTTCTCTTGAATGCCTCAGTTCCATTATAATTAGTGTTAATGCAGTTGTATGCTTGGAAAAGTGAGTGCCTTTAAAAAGTTATAATGAATTGAGTAAACAGAACAACCCCATTGTCTACAATAAAAACTCCTCTGAATCTGTGTGTATCTCTGCAGCTGCTGGGGTAAAACATGGACATTGCTGAAAAGATTGCAGATAAACTGAGTGGGATGTGAAAGTGGTAAATAAACATGGGGTTTGAAACCATCTGTGGGGTAATTCAGAGAGACAAGAGCACTTCTGAATTTCAGTAGAACTTCAGGATCTTTTCAAAGTGTCACCATGTTGCTAACTCATGGAAGTGCTCTGGAACATGTCTCCTAACTTTTCTTCATGTGGTCCCTCCAACAGCGGGGTGCTATGCAGGCTCACTGCACACCCCTAGGAGGAGGGATCACCTACTGAGTTACCTGAGCCACTTCTTACAGCTTTGTAGTGTCCATTTGCACACTGATCTGAGTCCCAAATGTCTGGCTTGTGGCACGTGAGGAGCTGTGCATCCCACATAGAGAAGGCTCTCAGCGGTGTCTCTGAGTGTGCCTTTTCTGTAGGAAGCAAAACCAGGGAGACACCAGGGAGCAAACCCCAGGGAGACACCATCTCACTGCCTTAAACCCTCACCAAGGAGCCCGCAGAAACTGTCAGCAGCTAGCTCCAAGTTACTTTGTCTGTTTTTCCTGCAAAGCTTCTCTGTAGTCATGCTTTGACCCTGACAGGAATACAAGGGCATTGTTCAGCCTGTATGTGGCAAGCCAGAACTGATCTAAGGAAGGGAAAAAAATCAACCTGACAATAATACTCCCTTTTTAGGAGCCATGGTCCTTTATTAAAAAGGTTTGGTGTGTATTCCCCCCACTCCAGAATGATTTGTACCATAAAATAAGCTGGAAGAGAAATAGTGGTTGTTTTCCTACATGCTTCATTAATTTTTAGTTTTGGCAGGCAATATAAATAAAAATATCAAGTGCACATCTAATTGAATCGCCAGTGATTTCCAACTCCCTGTAGTACCAGAGAACATGATGTAGCTGCACTGTTTAGTGAGCACAGATGAGTTAGGGAAACAATGGCTCTCTCTGCCCAGAGGCCTTGGTTTAATATGGAGCATTTACCCATTTAATACAAGACAGGGCAGTTGTTGCTGCAATGGGGAGTTCACAGCGTAGATCTCTTTGTTCTTCTGGGCTTGTTGTCCAGCAGTGACTGGAAGCATGTCTTGGCAGAGTCAGGAAGGTGTCAGTGAACTGCATCCACACTCAGATTTTCGTGGAAGGAACTGGCATTTCTCAAGCTTAGCCTCCTCTATACACACTGGCTTCAGGATATTGCTGAACTAATTCCTGCCTCCTTCAGGTGTCCGATATAGAGCATGGGCCTCTTAAAAAAAACAACAAAACAAAACAAAAAAAGAAGGCCTTGTCCAAAGTATCATCACAAAAGACTTGGGATGAGAGAATTCCTACAGTAAGGAAAACGATACCTGTCAGGCTACTTTATATCTGACTTCTCAGCTGTCAAGGGAATCAAGTGCCTCCAGAAAAGGATGGTTCTTAGGGAAAATTACTCAGGATCATTTCTGGATGGATGATACTGACCTCTAATTGTAATGTTTGGTGACCTCATTTCATAAGAAATGGCTGCTTTGCACATTGCTGGATGTCTTTTTCTGCTTAGCACAGGCAAAATGAACTGGTGACTTCTGTCTCTTGGTAAATGTGTCTGCTGTGGGCTCCCTGACTCAAGGAAGTGCAGGATGCAGGAGTAGGTATAGAAGAGAAAGAAAATTGCAAGTAGAGACTGATCTGTTGTCTCTCCTGCAGAGAATATGACAACACAATACACCCAAAGCAAAGGTAATACATGTCTCCAGGAGAGCATGAGGAAAGCTTGTGTTCTTTCTAAAATCCTGTAGCCATCTTACTCCTGAACTAGACAGGGAGAATATCAGCCTCCAGGACTGTCAGTGCAGCTGTAAACTCACACACAATTAAAACCTATTATGTGTACTTATTGCTCTTGAGAAGTACCAGAGCAGGCTGCAGATTTAAGCCCTTCAGAGGTCAAAGCTGCCTTCCACATTATAGTACCAGAAAGGTCTGGGGAACTGAAATTCTCTATTAGGTGGTCCATTAGACATTTGACAAGATTAAACAGGTCAAAAAAATAATTATCAAGTAAGTACTGAATTGAGGCAATTTCACAAGGTGTTCATCCCTTCAGTGTTATGCAGGATGCTCTTAGTTGAAAGGAATTTGGTTATCTGAAGTGTTTTTCTTGTTTTTTCTTGTTCTCTAGGATCTGCTTCTCTCTCAAAAATGGCTCTGGAGGGTTCCTTCAGCTGCTGGAATGGAACGGCGATCAGGCTGGGGCAGGCGTGTGACTTCATTCAGGACTGCGCCGAGGGAGAAGATGAGGGAGATGTGTGCAGTGAGTAAATCCTAACCCCCAGGTTGAATCATCCTTTTCCTGAAGCATTGATTGCTTTGAACTCTAATGTCTGATACTTTAGCACTAACAGACTCGTTTGGCACTATCAAAGACCCGTATCCCCCATTACGTGTGCTGTTTCTCTGGGTGTCTGCCTGGAGTGCACCATTTGATATTTCTGGGCTCACCTACACCAGTTCTGCAGCAGCTTTTTAACATGCTCCTGGTGCTTCATCACTTCCAGTGCCCTGATCAAAAATGCAAAGGAAGTATAGCCTGAATAGCTAGATGCCTTACAGAATTATGAAATGTGTAGTTGGTTAGAGCCTTTAATCAAAATGTAGTGCAGCATGTGGCAGAGGGGGAGAGGAAGGAGAAAACTTCTAAGATGAAAAATGAGTAGAGCCAGTAGCTTGTCTTTGACCAACTCCTGTGTCTTTGTAATTCTTCTGGTTTTCTACCCTCTCTTCAGGAGTCAATAGCCCAATAACATACAGCAGAAGATAGATAGCAGCCTGAATTTTCTAAAAACCTGCTGTGCACTGAGTAGTGAGCTGTGGAATTCAGATACTTTAGGACCTTCCTTTAACTATCCTGAAGGTGCCTTATCACTTTTTCTATAGCTCTGTACATTCTACTTCCAGCATCCTCCCATCTGCCAGTCTACAAATAGTTAGGAATGGTGGATTGTCAGCTGTATGTTTTTCTACAGGGCAAATATATCAAGAAAAATAAATATTGAGAGTTCATTATTCAAAGTATATGTGTCACAGCTGATCTAGCCTGTGGGCTGTTACAATAGAACTGTGTTGATTTGGTTTGTAGAAAACGAGTTTGCTGTTTCTAGCAAGAACTTAACATGAGCAATACACAACTTCTAGCAGATTTCACTTCTTTGCTGCTAATAAAGAAATAAAGTTACAGACCTTATTGGTGTGGAGAACATTGGTTTGACCTGGGATCATCTAGTAAACTAGTTAAAACCTTGAAATTACATCTCCATCATGTTAGACCTTGTTACAATTTGAAATTATATTTAATTACATGTTCAGTGGACATTAAATTCGCAGGAACAGCGTCAGCACTGTGGACTTGCAGCTTCTTAGAACTAATAATGCTTCATATTAGTAATGGTGAAACCTTATTTCCATCTAAGAGCTTTGAAACAGAGCTCTAAAACCTCATAATGGCATTTCTGTTGTGTTCTACTCTATAATTAAAAAAAGGTTGAATGCATTTTCATTTCATTGGAAGTAGAGAAACATTATTTACTCTCAACTGTATGTTCAGACACACTTTGGTGCCTGTGTGCCATAGATGAGTCTGCCTTGTGGGAGCAATCCTGTCTATACCAGAGGAAAGAGCAGAGCTCACAAGGTGGAGTTGTACCGACCATGGATTCAACCCAAAGAGCACCATGGATGGGACAGGCCTAGAGGAACGTGCTTGCCTGTTTTTTCAGACAAGTTGGGTGCACTTGTGGCAGGTCTGTTGTCCATATTCACATATCAGGAGGCTGGATCTGCTTTTGCCCCTTGCTGCCACCCTGTACCCCATGGTAAGCCCAGTGGAAAAGCAGCCAATCCCTCTCTGGCATATGTTATCCACAGGGCTTGGTTTGGTCGTGTTTTCTCCCTCCAGTCATCTGCAGCTGTTTCCACCAGGCAATATGGTACTTGCAGCTGTGTTGGCAAAGGAATGTACTGAGAATGTCGGTGAGAAAATGTAAAATGCAAAAGATATTGAGCCAGCTGTTCAGCAGAGCATCACTCCCCAGCTTGAGGAGACCACATGGCTTGCATTCATCCATAGGTACTGGAAATGAGAGTTCTTGCTTCCAGCCAAAAGGTCCAAAAAGCACTATCTTCCACTCAAGGAACAAAAAAGCGTGGCTTGCCTGAGCAAGAGCCCAGCCTGTGGATATGCCTGCTTATCCACCTACAAGTCTGCTCAGTTCTATGGCTGATCCTTCTGCTTTTGCTTCTTTATGGTGTTGAATATTGTTGGCATAAGTCTTCTTACACAAAACAGAGAAATGATCTAATGTTTTAGGTGTCAGTTTTATCTGCATGGCAGCCTAGCACAAAACATATGTCATCTTTCAGCATTTTAGTTGTCATTTTACTCCTGAGCAACACAGATATTTTCATCAGCTTTTTGCAAGTGTGGTAAAAAGTGATTCAGATTTATAAAGCAGAGAAAAGAGTTTCCCATATGGTTCTTCTTACACAAAAGAGCTGTCAGAAAAAAGATGAGCTATGCTCAAAACTGAGGCGAGAGGTTTTAAAGATGCCATTATCAAAGGCTTCTATCTTTGAGTTTGAAGGAGATGTTGGAGTTTTCTGCCTTTCACAGTCTTTTAGCTTTACAGGTACTGATTGGTTTTATTAGGATTTTAATTTTTTCCCTAGTAATTTCATTTTTGTTCCTTTCTTAGCTGAAAAAGATCTCCCTAAAGCCTGCTGTTTGCTAACATCTCTTTACTTATTCACAGCCAATGAAACGTCATGGTGCTTGGTCTGCTTTGCAACCAATTAGTCTGTGTAGAAATTGTAAAATCAGAGAGGGATGACCCCTAGAGAAAAGAATGTTGCTGTTTGAGTCATGATCAGATATCCTTGCAGGAGTAAAAGACAGCTTCAAAGAGGCAGATGTGGGATGAGGTGCCGAACTGTGAGTGTGCGCTGACTCGGGATCAGACATACGGATTTCCCAGCCTGATGGAAGTGTCACGCTACAAATCGCTTTGCAGAGCATGCATTGCAGACACACATTAATACTTCAGATTGCTGTGGTGGTGTGTCTCTGCTAGCAAATTCATGCCTTTCCAGATACGGAAACTACACCTGGCAGCCACCATGGCAGGCTTTGACTCTAGGTTTCTGCTGAATTCATAAACTGAGAGATGGATTCCTCTATAAAAGTGCTTTTCTTAAATGGTATAATAGCTGGAGCTGGGTGTCTCCAAAGGGGGACCATGAACAAAGAAGTTCCTGGTTGATTATACTCTTACAATCTGAATTCCCCAGCCCTCATGTGACTGTTCGGATCCATTGTCCCCTCTATGAGGGTCTAGGAGCTCTTCCCATTCTTCATTGTGTCCCTTGCTTGCCTCTAGGTAAGATGTTTCTTATTTCTGAGGTTGTATCTTCTGTTTATGAGTTTGTTATCTTCTGTCTTGAACCAGCTCTGGAGTCTTCTCTTATCTGACTGAGTGGAAAGTTCAGCATATCTGGTAAAAGCTCATAGCTTGTGCCTTAGGCTTCAGCAAATTTACCTATTAATGTTAAGCAATGAATTCTATATAAGTGGTTTACCAAATCACTCAACATTATGGGTAGAACTTACTTCAAAAAAACCCAACATTCTTTCTCTTATTGTAGTAGTCATATGTAATATACCTTGTATGGTACAAGACAGACATGAAAACTCAAATTATTTACTAATACAGATTGGCAGGGTTCTGCTTTACCAAAAGGATGAATTTGTTTTAGCAGGTTTGTACCTCTCCTTTTAGTTTACAGCATCTGGGATATTGGTTCAATAATCTTTCACTGCAGAGCAGCAAGTCAGGGCAAAAGTTAAAATTTTACTGAAAAAAGGTGCATATAATTCTGGCTAGGCTAAAAATATTTCACTTTCTGTCACAAATTCACCAAAAAAATTCATCCTGGGAAAATATTGGTTAATCAGTCCAAGCATGTTAGGTAAGTAATGGGTATATTTTTTAAAAAATCAACTTTTTTAATGATGGAAGTGCCAGTAGTACATTTATTATCCAGAGACGTAGAACTTAGAGAATTCACTCAGGATACAATTAAGCCAGAATCGGTTCTTCTGCTTAAGTGAATTTGAATCCATATTTTCTATTTCCATACATAGTTTCCAAGTTTGTAGACTGGAGTTCTGGTCTAGTTCACCAGAAAATGGTTACCCGAGTTTCTCCTGAGACTGCCTTCCACATTTTATAAATTTTTAGCTGGAACAGGAAGTGAAAGTAATGTCCTCTTTATCTTTCAAATAAATCTCATAATCACTGGGTTACAGGGTAATTTCACTCTGCCTCATTGAATATTTAAGGATGTTAAACACCTTAGCAGGTGAGATAAGGAAGACAAGTGTCTGATTTCTGAAAGAGTGACTCAAGCTGTGCTATGTGGTTGGAGGGCTGCATGCACACATCCATCAAAAGACCAGATGGCAGCTAAAAGAGGAACCTATGAAGTTTGATTTTCTGATAACATGGATGAGTGACCAAAAAAGCATTGATAATCAATTCTACAGGGGCCAGTTTACTTTCCCTGCAAATAGATGTGAAGAAATCATGGGATTCATTTTTATCCAGATACAGCCCAGTCTTCCTGCAAGAAAAATGATGAAGTAGCAACCTGTTGCCATGCTATGATCTTAAGGTTCCTGTCTTGCATACACTAATCCTTCTGTTTCTTTCTTTATCAAAAGCTGTAATTGTAGAAATAAATTCCAACCTGTGGCAGTTTTGAGCCCAGCAAAGCCATCTGGCATTAAAGGATAACTCTGCTGACTGTTGAAAAGTATTTTCTTCTTTTTATGCTTCATTTCTGGTAGAGTTTGGCTGGCCAACTTTGCTAGCAAGGAAGCAATCATTGAAATAAACTCATCTTTAAGATTCATGTGATTCTTTACATTGAGTAGATGATCTGTTTGGCTTCTGAGGTTTCCTCCTAAACTTCATAAAGATCTATACATACAGAGTAGTCTTTAATGCTTTTGTTCTTTATAATATCAGTTTGGAATTTCACCCCAAAATTTAAACTGTAGTAGCCAGTTGATTTACACTTTGTTTTAAAGCAAGAGGTGACTCCATTTGCTTCATAAATTACATCAGTTACTAATTCTCTTGTTCTTAATCAATGAAAAATCTGAGTTAAACTAAAAGAACTTATTTCAATTTTTCTTGAAAGGTATTTCATTCTGAAGGCTTGAAAGTATTTGGTTAAGAACAAGTTTAACATCTGACAGCTTTTCCCTACATCACCCATATAAAAAGAGAGACTCTTACATTCTCAGAGTGCTTCAGTTTCACTGGATTACTCTGCTCTCCATCCCATACCCACAAGTTGCATCTTCATCTTGCTAAGGCCTAAATCTTCGGAGGTTTCTGTCACTGATGTTACTATCCAAAATGGTAGGTTTCAGTAGGAGTAACCCCTGCCCCCTCATTTCCTTGGCTTTCCAATGAAGTCAGATCAGCTTCCCCTCATCAGGGCAGTGTCTGTGCTAATGTGGATTTCAATCACTAACACATAAAATGGAGAAGTACAGGCTGGCAGAGAAGGGTAACCAAAGAGGTCTCTGTGGAGTACATGGAACCACAGGTGCTTTACATATTCAAGGTAAGAAAGAACAGCAAAGAAAATGTATCCATGGCATGGACTTCTGAAAACTCATAAAACATTAATTTGGGAAAAGGGAATGAAATATTCTGTGAAAGTAATAGCTTCTTATTTATGCCCTCACTTGTTCATCGACAGTGAGCTCTTCCTGGCCTCCAGGCAGGGATTGCTACTTAGATGACTCCTCCTGCTGCTCTGACTTGTTTACATCATCCTAGATAGCAAATGGCCATGACATGAATTCAGTTGGACACCGAGCCAAGCTGTTTCAATGGGAATTCAGGGCACATTATAATTTGTCATTTTCTTTGTATCCCAGCCTCGGGCTGCGCAATGAAATATAATCAAGTTCTGCAGAGGGGTGAAACACAGGGAAGTAACTCTCTGCTTAACAGCTTCACATTTAAAGACCAGGCTGCACGAATGTAGAGATTTTTAAGCAGAAAAACTTGAAAAAGCTTTAACTTCAGCACAGGTTTAGATTTTTTCATAACAGGTTTAGATGCTTGTACAAAATTCCACTATAATGTGGCTCTTGCAACCATGTCAGGTTCCAGGTCCAAAACTGGCCCTATTAAAAAGCTACAGATAGAGGATTTGTTTCACTTTCCTGTAACAAGTGAGTTGTGATTCAGGCTCCTAGAAAATCAAATATTTGTGGTCTAGATGCTGCAGTCATGGTGTTCCACAGTTGTTTTCTCTGCATAAACAAAGCAACACATGCACATGCCAATGACTGTCAGTTGCCTTTTGAGGTGTGTCAGTCAAAGCTGGGGCCCTGTGAGCAGCTATTTAGTTGACCTGAAATCTCAGCCAGAGGAATCTGCTGATACTTAAATATTTTGAGTGATCTGGAGCTTGAATACTGGTGCCTCATTGTCTGACAGCCACCTTATAGATATTTAATCTCAGAGGGAAAAGAAATTAATAATCACAACACAATATATGTTCAGGAGCCTCCTCTTCTCATAGAGGAGCTAATGAAATTACTAGTATCACTTGACCAGCAGATTCTCTTGCTTTAGAAGTTTGTGGTCTCTCCTACTGCTTGTAAGTGGAGAAATTTTTATTCTGATTTTATCAAGCAGCTAAAAGGAAGAAAAAAATTCCTGGATATGTGTTTGCACATGAAATTTCATTTTTATCTTGCAATTTTAAACAGATTTCTTGTATCATTCTCCTTTCTTGGAGCAAAAGGAGCAATACTTTGCACCCTTTCTAAAAGGAACTTGGAATTGTAGGTAGAGAAGTACATTGAAGGCATGAGATTACCTTCTACTTTTAAATGGAAAGCTTTAAAACTGGAAAATTTCAAAGCAAAAAGCTAATGGGGCTCTTTTGTTTGGAGCTGGGCACTGAAATCCTAAGCCAGTGTCAGAATGAGGGGCTTCAAAGCCTGAAAGTATGGATTAAAATAAACTATCCTCTTTTCAGCCATTCATCTCACAGAAGAGACTCACAGGTGAAAAAACTGAGGCACAAAAGGATTCTGTGGCTTTATCTGAGGCCACATCAGTGCTCTCAGAGAGAAGAGATCATGTTGCTGAGCTGGGCTGAATAGAAACCTGGACTGTAAGGGAGGGAATCTTGTTAGGAATTTATCCCTCTCCAAGTTTTCCCTCTGTGGGGCTGCAGAAGCAGCGCTTAGGAAAGTCATCTCCAAGATGTGCCTTGAACAAGCTTATACGTGCAGAGTGGAGAGCCCAGGTATTTAGGAGACCCCACGGTGTGTACTGTGTCCTTTCACTTGGGTTTGTCAAAATGCATGGGGAGTCACTTAGCCACAGCCTGGGGGTTGTTTCCCTCTGCTCCTCCCTCCCCATGGTCAGGCATGTGCAGGATTCCATACAAAAGGACTGAGTAGCAGACGGTGCCCTGGGCAAACCGGGTTGGAATAATCACTGCAGCTCCTGTGTGAGCCCAGAAGCCTCCTCCTCAGCTCACCTCAGCTCGGTTCTTCTGCATGTGTGTCTTTCCCTCTTGCAGGAAGGCTTCCCTCTGGCTTTTACTGTTCGTTTGAAGAAGGGGATTGTGGCTGGATGCCAGGCTCCTCTGCATCCCATCCTTCTCCATGGCGGATTGGAAGCCCGGAACACAACCGTCTCCCTTCGATAGAAGGTGTGTGATAGTAAACAGTAAATGTAGAGCACAAACAGCAGAGAGCAAAAATGATACACACGTGGTGAGGAGAGGGAATGAAACACAAGGTAGGTGTACTTACATATTCAGCCTCCAGTGAAACAAATCCCATATTTCTACTCTAAGTGCTTCAAGCAGAAGACTGTCCCGCTCCCTTTTTGTCTTGAGGATACAGAGTGGTACCTCAGGCTCCACCACTGACACCAGACACAGATCTTGACCCCTTCCAAAAAGCTTCATACCAATGTTCATCTGCCTGACCCTCTACCATATTGATCTGGGTTTTTTTAATTTCTGATTTTCCTATTTATTTTCTCTATTTTTCTGTACTGCTGCTTTTTTCCCCTGCTCATATCCTAATTTTTCTTCTGTTTGCTTCAAAATCCCTTGAGTTGCACTTTTATGTGCATTTCATGTACACATTATGTACACCATATATATATATATATATATATATGGTTCTCCTACCTAAATGCCAGTCATTTCTAATCCTTCTCATACAAACATTTGAAGCCTTAAACTGCTGAGAGAAAACCCACTACTGCCCTTGTTTCTCTTGTTTACAGCAAATTATTCGAGTAGCAAAGAGCTTTAGCTCTATTTTATTTGGTTTGGGTCAAGATAAATGCTTTTCTTCGAAGTTAATTTGTGTTCATAAAAGATATACTTTAATATTTGCCCTTGCAAGGAGGATGATTTGAAGTCGTGGAGCAACAGAAGGTAGCAGTGGGGGGAAAGGTAAACAGAATACTTAAGTGTGGTTACTCAGTATGTTTGTTAGGTAGGTGAAGCTGCATCTCTAAGAAATGGAGAAAGCCTTCTGCTCCCTGGAATTCTGCAGTAGTAGGACCCAGCTAACATAGGCCTGGGACAGGTTTCACAAACCCTGAAAGTTTGACCTTCTTCTTTCTACTTCATCCAGGTTGTGCACTCCTCCTTAACACCAGTAAAGTACCAGCAGTAGCAAAGACTGTCATGATAAGCACAACATTTCCAGCTCCTTTGAGGAACTCCCTCTGTGAGGCAAGTCATATTGTTTTCTTTTCTTGTGCAATTTACAGAGGTTTTTTTGTGCATTTGACTCAGGTTTTCAAATACAGGTACCACTATCTCTGATTTTTTTTTTCTGTAAAATATACTTATTTGTGCCCACTATGCAAGGAAAAGATATGGTTATCTGCTTGAATGCTACAAAATGTGCTTTGAAAAACTTGTCATATCCTATCCTAATTGCATCACATGATGTAGTACAGTCTTTGCAATAAGGTGTGTATGCTGTGAGAAAGAGTAGGGCAGCCAGCATTACATAAACACAGAGAGGAAGAATCTTACTGCATGAACAAGCATTATATTTGCAACATCCAAGAAAGAATGGACTTCAGGACTGCCCCTGAGCCATTCAGAAAAGGCAGTGCATGCTTTTTCTAGCACAGCTGGGATTTGGGCTGGCAGCTCTTCATGCTGCTGCATTTCAAACCTACCAGTCCCCGTGTAGGCCTCGTTCACAGGAGTGCTGAAGTTAGCAGCAGCAGAGAGAAATTCATGCAGAATGGAGCCAGGTTCCTATTCAAGCAGAAAAGCTATTGACAGTCATAAGACATCAACTTAAGCAAGTACATCAAGGCTTGCCAGACAACCTCGCTCATGGTTGTCATTCCTGAGTCAGTTTTATTTAACCCTTAAAGTGCAGCTTCAGAAAGAAGACCTGTCTGCATCTTCTTATTCTGTAGCTTCACATATTGTAGAATCACTGATAAGATTTATTTCTGACTCATGACTTTGAACCATGGCTAGTAACTTAAAGCATTTCACATCTTCATGGTCACTTGAAAATCTCACATCAGCGTCTGGATCCTGGAGCAGAGGGATTTGGGAAAACCAATACTAACAAAGTGTAGCTGTTTGTTGGTTGATCACTGAACAGACAAAAGAATCACATTTTCCCTGCTCCAGTGATCTTAAAATGCAGAAAGGACAAGAAGGGATGTGTTAAGAAGGTCTCTGGAATGTAACTGCACAGAAGAAGATGTTTTTTCTTTGGCTTAAACTTTGTTTTGGTTCACTTCTGTGGGATATCTCAGTTCATACAGCAAAGTGCCCCTGGTTTTGGTCTCTTGATATATTCATGTTCTCCATCTTTGAGATATATTCTACCTTGTTTTTCCTCCCATCTGTGACAAAGGCGTATGCAGGTTCTGAATATTTTAAGACCTTGTTCTGCCATGAACCAGCAAGAGCGAGTGTTTTTCATAATCCACCTGACACAGGAATCACAGTGAATGATTTCCCAATATCTGTGTATTTTTTTCTTGTGTATACAACACTGCAAATAATTAAACTTGCCGTCGGGGGAGAAGCTGCCATGTACTTCATCTGCTCACATGCCATCCCACCTCCGTCACTCCCCTTGGCACTTAAAAGGCATCCGGACATATCCAGCATTGCAGCTGTCGGTAATAAAAAGTGAAGGAGTTTTGGCAAGGGTTTTGTCTCTTGCCTTTTCATATAGTGTAAAAGCTTCTCTTCTCAGTGGGTCCCTGGTGGCTTCAAATTCTATTTTACTGGAACAATCTGTCTGTGCACAGAATAATTTAATTCCACTTCTCAACACAACAGAAGAGGAGAAAGGAGATATGCCTCTCTGTGCACTTACTCCTTCAAAAGGTGCCAACAAACTTCCTAATAGTGAAATTATAGTCAGAAAAGGGGTTGTGAAAATACTATAATGCTGTCCTGTATTTATTCACCCTCAACCACTTCTTGATTGAACTGGCTCAAGTTCAGGCACTAAAAGATGAGTTTTCTTTTACCTATCACTGCTGACAGCTTTACCTGGCATGTCACATCCAGGACAGATTCTCTGGCAGCTGAAACCCCACAGAAAAAAACTCAGTCATAATTCATGCTGCAAAGGGATCTCAGCAAGTGTGTGTGTGAATTAGACGAATTTATTCTTCTACCATCAGATCCAGCCATAAACCTGCCCTTCCTCTTGCATTTGATTCAGCTCTTGCGAGCCTTCAGATATCTGCTCGCTCTCCTGAGAGCAACAAGGAGGTCAGCAAACATCCCCAGTGTGATCATTTTGACTCCCCTCTCTTCTCTCCCTGCTACATGGAAGCTCTGGGGCACTATAAGACCTGCTGTTCAACAAAGTTATTATTTTTTCCCCCTTGTCCCCTAATTTTCTTTTATCTAGTCATATTAGAGCAATCACACCCACCACAGCAGAAGGTGACACCCTGCTTTTTAGCCTGAGGTGTTCATAGGAATTAATTACTTCAGCCTCAGCATGAGGAACATTACCTGCTACAGTGCTGTTTACCAGGCTGGAGGATTCTGGGTTTTGGCCAGGATGTCCATGAAACCAGGACTCAATGCTGACAAAGAAACAGCCAAGCAGTCCACAGTGGATGCCAGCCATAAAGAGTTTCTAATGCTTCAAGCTTGTTTTTCCTCCCTGAGCCTGGCTGTTTAATGTTACACTGTGGCAGACTGGCAGAGGACTTGACTGACCAGCCTGGTCCAAAGACCTTCCTTGCTGCGATTCTGGGCAGCTGTTTGCAGTGCTGTTGGTGTTTAGCACTTGGAGACACCACAGCATGGCTGAGCTTGGCACATGAATTGCCACTGAGTGCAGGACTAGTGTGACACTCCACCCTTGTGCTCTCTCCAGCCTGAGGTGGAGCGTGCAGGGCTGCCTGCCCTTTCCATGCCCTGCAGGAGGCTCCTTGTCAACTCAGGAAGGGAAACGTCAGCCTCACCTACTCTGTACTGCCCCACAGGCATCAAAAGATGGGAAAAGGATAAAAATGCACGCAGGAGATACTGTAATAAACACAGCCTGTACTTTCCCACACATTTGGGATTGGCCCTAATGTGCCTTGCACTTTGTGTATAGCTTCGTATTGCACTTCACTCCTGTTTGTTTTGAGCAGCCTTATATTTTCATTTTCTTTGTTCTTCAGTACTTTTGGCAGGTCAGAGCAGTCAGTTTGTGATGCTGCCCTTTGTTCTTGGTTCAGTTAGCTTTTCTCTTCCCTTTTGTTGTTTTATTAAATCTTGGCTGGAGTATTCTGGCTTCAAAGAATCTCTCTTGTTTGCAGTCCAGACAGCCTTTGTTATCTTTTTCATGTTGCACTTTTGGTAGAAACCTTTGCTTGCTGACCCCTTTAAGTCTGTGTTTAAAACCCACTCTCTATAGAAGAGGGAAACTGTGGCACTTCTGCTAAATCTTGGGTGAATGCAGGAAGTGTTCACATAGTCTGTGAAGAGATGCTCCATTACCCTGAAGTACCCAGAAAGGGAAGATGCAACAAAAATCTCAGGAAATGCTTCTGGAACCAGTCACAGTAATAAGGAGTGAAAGTCTTTTAACCCACATGTAAAAGTTCACTGGAAACAAAGCACGTGAAGTGCAAAGAATTAAGCCAAACAGTGGCCTGATTTAAAGGCAGAGTTTTTAGAGCTTGAGCACTAAAGCACGGCATTATTCACCCCTTCTGTCACACTGAGATTCACCTCCTCTGGAGTGGGAATCAGCTGACTTGCACAAGGCTGACAGGGCAAAGAGGATCATGGTTTGGGTGGGCATTTCCTCATTTTGAAGAAGAAATCCATATGCATATCATTGGTAGCTGTACTGATGTCTGGGAATCTAAGAAACCACACTGCAATTAAATCCAAGGAAGTGCTGTCATCTCAGACACCACCCGTGGCAAAACTAATTGCTTTGCCACAGTTGATAGCCCATAGGTGTGCAGAGTTTCCAAACTATTATGGCCACCAACTTCTCAATACTTTGCAAAGTCAGAGAGCTGACAGAAGTGTTGCAGGTGCCCAGTGATTACTCACCTTTGTGTGGAAGCTGGAGACTCAGTTCTGACCCCCCATGTCTAGACAACAAGGCTATCCCATCTCCCTCAGTCCCAGCATTATTGCTGCACAGGTGCAGTCACATGTGCTGATTTGCATTTCCTTCCATTTTTTAGAGATGTTCCTTGATGTCTGCATCCTCAGGCCTTGTGGTACCTGTAGATCATAAGAAACCTGTGTCTTCCCAAAGTGGGTGGGTTTCTCTCATAAAGACATGCAAGAGGCTGGTACAGTTGTGCCTGCCTGGGCTGTAGTCTTGCATCTATTCTGCAAGATTTCATTTTGTGGTGGGTTGTTACTACTCCTCCTGCTTGGAAGTCACTGCAGAAACATGAGCAGTTTGGAGAATGATTTTTAGAAAGGCTCTGCTTTGCTCAGCTCAAGGGAATCTGTGACAGAATCTCAGTGCCATGCCTGATAAGTAAAAGCCAAGCGTGCAGCGTTGGTGTGGGCTGTCATAGAGCAGGAGAGTAACAGCAGAGCTGCTGTTGCCTGCAGGGGGGTGAATTTGAAATTAGCCTTAAATGTTATTGCATGCACCTCCATAGAGTAAGGTGACTCTGTAAGAGGGACTGCTTTGTGATTAGGAACCAGATTATTTCATTTTCCTGGGTCAAACTTTTTAAAGGGTATAGTTGTGCTGGAAAACAATGAAAACAGATTCCTCTGGTAGTAAATGTGCTTTGTGCTTTTAGCTATGTTTAAAATAATGAAAATATTTTTCTGATGCTATTTTGACATTTCAGCTAGCTGTTTCTTTGAAAGCCACCATTATGTTATGTAAGTTAGTACTAAACTGAGCCAGATTTCTTTAACACCTGAAATTACTTTTTGAATATAAATGTACTTTCTCTCTCAAAAATAAATATAACATGCTGATGTGGAACAGTATAGTTGAAGTTTACCTTCTCAGTCAGGTTTACACATATAAAGATGTTTTCCTCCTCTATTTATTAATTCAGTTCTCCTTTCTATGCAGAAGTGTTGCATTTTTTCAAGGCCTGTAAGTCCATAATATAAATCATTCCTTGAGTGCATTCTGAGCCACATGCTTACACCTGCAGAGTATGTCTCCTTTTCCCCTCTACTCCTTGAGCTTTAAATAACTTAGAAGCATACATGGTAATAACACTGACATTGAAAATTTACGAGCATGAAAAATGCAACACAGATATGCCTCTAACTCAGCCTTTCATGTGCTTTATTTGGCAGAATATCCTTAACATACTTTTTATATTTTTAAAGCCTTGTTTTCAAAATCTGTACAGCTTATTCACTGTCATCTGTCTTCTCTTGCTCCCTTTCCCACCTGGCTTTTGTGTCATTGGATCAGAGAGGATCTATAGCATCTGAAATGCTGGTCATTCCACAGTACTCGACAGCAAAATTCTGAACACTTTCCTTTTTTGTTGTTTTTTTTATTTTTCTCTTTGTCTGTTTTCTGAAATAAATTAGAAATAATGTGAGAATAAATGGTGGGAGAATCTGTTCATATAAAGCACAAGCTTCTCTTGCCTGCCTAGGTATTTTAAAGCTACATAATCAGATCAGCTAATTATAATTCTATCATTTACAAAAGGTTTTGCTTGCACACCTGAGTTCTAATCTAAAGCAGAAGTGTCTGCAGACTACAAGAGAGTCTGATCATGCATTGCTGTAGATCTGGCCAAAAACCAAGAACAAGACCTTTTGTTCCTCTTTATTATTCGTAAGAGTCCAAGTCTGCATTGCTGAACACTACTAATAGATGTCTTTGCTTGTACTGTTCTGTGCAACCATTTCTCATTTCTAGTAAGAAAAAAAATATCTTCAGTGTGATAAACTTCACATGTCAAAGGTAGCTCATATTCATGTACAAAGCTTATTGAGACTTGGCAAAGGTGTCTGCAGCTATTGCCTAGTTCTGTGCAAATCATATTCCAACTTGCAGCTTCAGTTTCTCCTCAACAATGAGATGTTTTCCAAGCTTCTTTAATACCTGAGTTACATTTATAGGGTCAGTGCATTCACAGCTGAAAACAATTTCTACTGTTTCCTTTCCAGTGAAGAAGACCCAAGAAAACAGTAATGTTTTTCAGGAGAATAAATGTCTGCATTTCAAGAACCCACTGTTCCTTGTCAGGCAAATTTTGAGCAATTCCCTTGAGCAAGAATCATGGAGAGGGGGAGAAAGGACCTGGGGGCATGAGAACTAAGTCATGTGCTGTCTCACAAGATGAAAGCTCTGTGGTGCAGAGCTGAGGTGTTGCTGGCCAGAGAGCTACCAGTGAGATGCAACTACTGCAGTTCCTTGGGAGCAAAATGCCTGTAGACTCTTCTCTATCTTCTTAAAAATATATTACTCAAAGCCCTGTTTAAAGTATGTTTTTCTTTTCCAATTTCTTTTTTCACTTGTGTTAAAGATGACGAAGTAGTTTTTCCTGCCAGAATGCTAATAGTCACCATCATTGCCATGCAGCAGGGGAGGAAAAAGAAACAGCAGCTCTTCAGGGTGTCACTGCAGAATGTTTTATTTATGCTGCTGCGAGTGTATGTCATTGGTCCTTGGTCAAGCATCTTGGAGATAGTTTATTCTGGAATGTTTCTAGCCATTAAAGTAGACTCACAGGTGTCAGCAAGTTCAAATTTCTCCCAGAAGGTTCTTGGTATTTTATTTCTCTGGTTTTCTGGTGTTTTTTGTTTTTTTTTTTGCACAAAGAAGTAAAATGGAAGTCTCAGTTCTCAACTGGTCTTGAAATTATGCAGCTTGTGCTAGAAAATCTACTTTCCTTGTTTTTCTTCACCTGCCAAGCCCTGTTGGTATTGATAAGGATTAGTTTTTTGGGCTTTTCTTTCTGGGATGAATTGAGTCTCCTGTTTGTCAGTTCAGAAACTCCACCAAGTCAGAGGCTAAGGGGATTCTCAGAAGGCATCTTTCCAGATGGTGTTAGCAGTATAGGGCATGTAGCCATCTGACCTGAGTTTTGCCTCAATATGCTGTGTATTTACCATGCGTTCTCCCTCCCTTTAATTTTCCCCAGATCAGTTTACACCATTTCATTAACTGAGTCAGTGGGTTTGCATATGAACAGCTGATCACCAGCTCTGGTGGGTTTGAAAGCCAGAAAGTGAGGTGCCATGGAGCCACTGCCTACCTTCTATGCTTAATTAATTTCTCAGTGATATTTCTAGCTTCTGAATATTTTGCTGCTAGTTTAGCACAGAGGGAGATGTTTGATGCATAATGTTGGGGTATTCCACCAACAGCCTAGATTTAGATTTTTCCAAATGTGCCACTGCTCTGCTTGCAGGACGCACTGTGTATGTAGTGCCATCTGCCATCATTGATGCTGTATTCTACAGAATGAATGCCAGCCCCATTCAGAAGTCTTTACTATGGTATCCAGCTCATCATCTGCTCTGGTTCACTTCAGCAGGTGTGAAAAGACCTGGACTGCCCTGCTGTGAAGCTTAGAAACCATGGAAACCACAGCCAAAAATGCCCATTTGGACACAGTGCCAGTCAATTCACTCAGAGCCAGTTCATTAGAGTTTGCATATTGCACTTTGCCAATGAGCTGATCTCCCACATCTATTGCCAGCTACTTCTTTATTTCAAACAGCTGACATGTGTGCAAAGGCATTCATTCCAATTCATCAATTGCTTCAGCTTTTGCTCTAGTGTTACATTAACAGCTATCAAAGGCTCACTCTTCCCTCACTTCTGGCCACGTAGATGTTGCCTCTTACCTTCTGGCAGGTCTCCAGAAGAGACAGAGGTCTGAAAGCTTCTCCCTAGTGGGAGCTTCAGGGCTTTACCTCCCAAATTTTAAACTACCAAAATGGCACAGTGAAGTTGCTCCAACTCACCTGTATTAAAAATGTCACGTTGTGTGTTGCACAGGGAGTTGGCACTAGGGTCCTAAAAGTGGGCAAGGGGAGTCTCAGTAGGAGGAGTTGCTTTCCTTGGTATAAGTGGAGGGTTTTAAATGTCCACTGGCATTTCAAACTTACTAAAACAAATAGTTTAGTCCTGATCAGTCTTCTCAAAGGAAATTACTTTATTGGGTCTGAAAGGTATAAATTTTCACTTTAAATTCACACTAAAATATGCTCCCCTTTGAAGGCATTTGGAAATACAGAATGCCCAACAAATTCTTTCATCTTGATTGTCACCTGTTAGGAGGAGCCATGCAGACACAAAGTTTGAAAGAATTAACCTCCTATACCATCAACATTTGTCAACAGCCTCTCTCACCAGTGCTGGTTCTGATTGTTGGGCGTGAACTCAGCTCTCCTCAGCTGCCTCCTTGGCCATCATGTTGTGAATCTGAAATAGTTCCTGGCCATCCTGCTTGACTTTTCTCTCCTGCTTTTTCTCTCTGGTGTCTGGGAGGTGAAAATCCTCACACTTAATGCTGTGGTTTCCACTGTCTGACATTGTGGAAATAACCATGGAACTCCATGGGTCCTTTCCCAAAACTGAGATGGGAGTGAGCTGGAAGTTAGACTTGACCAGTGTCCAGACTTGACCAGCTTGTCCCAGAAGTGCTGGGCACCTGTGATAGTTTGCTGAACCATTCAAAATCTTACACATCAATTTTAGATGTATGGCCAAAATAATGTAACAAAATGGTTTCACAGACACAAACTGGCATATCTGTTTGTACATCTATCAATCCTTGAGTCATACAGTACAATGGATTCCAGGCAAGTCCAGTGATTTTTTGGACTGGAGAGAGAGAAGAGCCTCATCTAGATTATTCAGTCTCTGTCACAGTTTTGCAATGCAAAGTCATTTCTTTCTTTGTAGCTTTGGAGACAGGCAGATGAGCTGTAGTGTTTACCCAAATAATTAATAAAATGGATAGCCAGAATTTTGTTCCACCCACTCCAAAATCGTGATCATAAACTAGGAATAATAGAGACACTTCTGTCCTTTTGATGCCTCCATCTGATTTGGGTGCCAAAATAAACTTACACCGTGATATAGGAAGAGCAAGCAAAATTTAGCAGTTTTGGTTTATGCTGAGAAATGTTCTGTGGTATGAATGTTCTGTGCTATCAAAGCAAGAAAGTAAGTAATGTTATCAGGTGCTCTTTTGTAAAATATAAACTTAATTCCAAGCCTCCTGACTTTGGTGGTGGCTTTGAAGTGCTAAAAAACAGAGTGCTTCATTTAATATGTATGGATACTAGAGACTGTGCTGAACACTTTCTTGTGTCCAAAACATCCATCATTAATGTAGCTTTAATAAACTCATTTCTTCAGCATTCTCACCTCTACTGGTTATTGAGATGAGACCCAGCTCCTGAATACAATATAAATGGGTATTTTACTTATGCTCTTTATCAACAGAGGGATTAGCTCCTCTTCCTTTTCCCAAGAAAATAAGAAGAAATACTGTAGATTGTGAAACTAGCCTGATGTAGAAGGAATTGTTTTTCTATTTATACAATGAGAGAGAGAAAGTCATAAAATGAGGAAACTACATGAAATAATTTTACATACAGGGATAAATGCATAGAAATGGATTCAATTACATTATCATAACAAAAATGTTAGAAAAATGGTTCCCTAAAGTATTTTAATTAATAAAAAACCTCACCAAGTTATTACTGAACTTTAATTGGAAAATCTGTAGAAACTTGGATGAAAAGTAAAATCTGATTTTTGAAAAGAGTATCTGGGGGATGAGGATGTGATTACTAGTGATGCCTGCTTATTGCAGTCTTCTCCCTGTGTTTTTTGCTGCTGCTGGAATATAAAAGTTTATTACTGAAAAAGTTGTTTGTCTTAACTTGAATCTCTTAGAGTGTAGTCTTTGTACTGCACAAAACAGAGGTATTATCTTATCCCTGTAAAATTAGACACATATATGAAAGCTAAAACAGATGGTTTAGACTCAACTTACAAATAATAATTTAAAAAGGCCAGTAGTTTCAATGTGTAATAGCATATACTAAGTATTACAGGCTTTCACATCTGTAGAGTTTCCTAAAGGGATGACATAACAGTGGGAGAATCAACCTTTTGGTGATTAGAAAGCAATGGAAGAAAAATTGAGAACTTTGCTAACTTTTGAATAATGTTTAATCTCATATGTTTATGTATATTTATATTGTGATGTTTAATCTCATATGTTCTGCCTCTTACAGCTACGAATGTCATGGCTCATCCATGGTGTCTTGCTGGGAAATGTATCCCTGGTGCTGGTCGAGAACAAGACAAGAAAGGAGCAGAGCTGGACGTTCTGGCATTCAGAGAACAGTGAAGGTTTGGGAATATGGCAGTGGATGATCTTACCTCTCCCAGATATACTGGATAGGTATGAGTCTCCTCATTCTCCTGCATGGTGATCAATCCTCTCAGCACTAGCTACCTGGCAATGAAAATGGCCAGCATTGCTCCTAGAAGCTGTTCCCTCAGGCAGAAGTGCTTTGTCCTCTGTGAGGCATCTTCTGTTTGAAGTAGACAATGAGAAGAACTGAGTATTTTGAACAAAGCACACACAAAGTTACACAAAACGCACACAAAGTTACAAATTTTGTAACTCCCAAGTCAAAGTTTGGGTTCACAAACTGGGTCAATGGGTAGTCTACAGCAAGATGCTTAAAGCTCTGTGTCTCCATTTCATTGACTGGTAACCACTCCCTTTGCATATTGTTCTATGTTGCATGTTTGGTGCTTTCTTATGGTTTACTGGAGTTGGATGTGAGCTCCACAGCTGATATTTTTTCTGGGTATCAAAGCCCCTGCTGTTTCATGTGTCTAGATCTGAGGATGAAGAGGTTGGAAAAGAGCCTGCTTCAAAATCAGATAAGGATCCATCTGAACACCTTTGTGTTAGTAGCAAAAGGCTCACCTTGATAAAGGGCTGCGCCAGTCATGGTTCTATTCTGGCTTTAAGCATAGAAGGTTTGTCTAGTAGCATAAGCTTATTTAGAGTTTAGCTGTTTCTTACCAGCCAGCTTTAAGGGAATACTCTTGTTCATTGTTTACTTTTAACGTGTGATGTTTCTAGAGAAGGCACAGGCATACTTCACTTCCTTCTGCCCTGGCCCTTAGGCTGCAAGATGCATCTACCATGGGTGTCATGAGCACTGGTGTCCCTTGTCTTTTTGCAAACCTGTGCCCTAGAAATAATGTGTCACAGTTTGAGAGACAGGTGTCTGCCAAGAAAGGCAGGAGCCCTCCTTGGGATGGAAAATATAAACCCCTCCCCTCCGGGTTAATAGTATTTTGAAATTAAGGGGCTCTCAGGCAAAGATAGGGAATAGGAATAACAGCTCTTTACCAGTGTGTATATAAGGCAAACCAACCCCAGCTGTGGCAGTGACACCGAACAGAACCAGAACCACCGAGAGCCTTCTCTGGGCTGTCAGGCACTTCCCCCTCGGTGCAGTTCCGCTCACAGCCGGCAGGGGCGCTGTGGCTCCGCTGGGCAGGGCAGGGGCGATGGTTCCCCCGCGGCTGCAGGGGGCGCTGTGGGGCAGCGTGGGGAGCACGAGCCAATGGCGGCTTGGCCGGCAGCGATCCCGAGGTGGTGGGCGAGATGTGGTGGAGACTCCGCGGCTGTGGCTGGAAAAATCCCGGGGTGGTGGNATTAACAGGGCCCCAGTTCAGGGGCTGCTCTCCCGAGCAGAGGCTCACCCAGGGCAGGAGGAGCGGACTGGGCTGGACTGCGGTGGGAACAGCGAGTTCCCTTCCCAGGTGGCAGCTCCGAGTGTTCTCCTCTGAAACCGAGAGAAGGAGGAGCCCCAGCTGCCCCTCCCCAACTTTCTCCAGCCCCAACTCTCGCTGTATCTTGGCCCCTTTCTGAGAAACCCTCAGACAGAGAAGTGCAGCCAGATGCTTTCTGGGCTTGGCCACTTCTTTTGTTGTCCTTTAGTATCATCATTAACATTTTTCTTAGGAATTTATGGGACAAAATTCCCTAATAAAAGGAGACAACTTAACCCTCAACATAATGGATTCCATTAAGGGTTAGTTTGCCTTACAAGAACTTTGAACAAATATTTTATGAATATATCTTTTATCTTACTGGCACTTGGGGATGCACATAGGCTGCAGATACAACAAGGACACTGCCAATGCTTTGGTCCTGAATGTATAATTAATATGTGTGCGTCAAAGATTTAAAAAATGCCAGCATTAAGCTTATTGTGCAGTCACTGGTGGAGCACCATTTGTAAAAATACCTGGTTGCTTCATTCCCTTCAGCTGTGTTTCCTTTGAAGAATGGTATATTTTGCCATTATTATTTATGTGATTTATTTCCTAATGTTGCCAGGGGAATGTTTTGTACCTGAATTATTCTGTACCCTTGTACTATTGCTTTCCTTTAAATTCTCTCTGGTTGCACAGTCAAGTAGAGAACACTTTGATCTTAGGAGCCAGGCTAGCAGTGGTTCATGAGAAATCATGGATTCAGCTGATAACACGGTGCTGACTGTTATGTATAAGGTGCTGACACGCTTACTTCCCCATTGCTTACGGAAAAGACAGATGGGTTCCCTGAAGGAAGGGAATTTGTTGGAGTTTAAGATATAAGCAAGGAAAACTTTGAAGTTTTGGTGTTTCTGGAAAAGTTTTTGTCCTTATTTATTCACAGAAAGTACACAATGTTAATGTACTTTTCTTCTAAGATTGATTTAATTGAAACAAATCCTTCCTGGGAAGAAGTCTCCTGTGAGACTTGGAAATACTGCAAACATCTTTTTTACCATCTCAAAACCTGTTTCTTAGAAAATCTGGACTGCTCTACAGGTGAGGAAGGAACTCCATAGAAGTATACACCAAAATGGTACTGGTGAGAGTCCAGTATGTAAATGGAAATAAATGACAGTTTTATTGAACTGTAAGAAGTAATTAATTGATGTGAACACAGTGCTGGTGCTGCTGAAAGTTTGCTTAGTCTGTCTTTTTCTAACTGTTCCTGTGTCAGAAGCTGTGAGAGTCTGTGTTAGAACCACGATATTGCAGATATTCCTGCAGGAGGAGCTGAAAGTTTAAATCACCTCTTGAGTAAAGCACACCAGGGTACCAGTTTCACACAAAATTAAAGCACATTCCATTGTGATTGGGAAGCTGAATGGAAAGTGTTATTAATAAGATAATATGCTCTAAAACTGCTCAAAAGCATGCTTGTTTAAAAGCTGCTTAGCCATAATTTCCATGTTTGGCTTACAGCACTTCAAAGAATCATTAGGAATACTTCCAAGAAATTAGATCAGCTCTATCTTTAGAAACAGACATTTAAGAAATGTTTGATATCCCTCAGGCTGCTGGGAGAAATTATACTTTGGCAGAAAATCACAGCTAGAACATTTCAGGTGAGTTGGCAATAACAGAGAAGAGGGAGGAGTAAGACAAAGAAGTTAAATTGTGACTGAGGAATGGTAGATTTCTAGCACTGTGTTAGCCTGGGCAGCCTTCTACACATGCAATTGCAATTTCACCCTGTCTGAGGTCTTACCTCTTCTGTAAGACTTGAAAGAAGCTGAAGTGCTGGCAATTTGCATCTTCCTGAAGTTATCTACCCACTTCTGTACTGGAAGATGTTAGCAGGACAATCCTGAGAGCTCATGTTTTATGGTAACAAAGTTGATGAACAGAATCCAATTCCAAATGCTTGGTATTCCTTGTGGGGCAGGAAGGACCAAGGGCCTGGTCATGTGTCATTAAAGCAGCTACAATTAAAGAAGCCTGATGTGGGCAAGAGCTCCTTAAATTGTTGGATAAACAGGTTGTGCCTACCAGAAGAAAAAAACAGCAGCACCTCCAGAGGTGCTGTATTTTAAGCTGCCAGTGAGATACACTCAAATGAATGAACAATCATTGCTGTGATTTGTTATCCTCTGTAGAGCCACTTATCCCTCTCTAAAGGATGCATTATCTGCAAACCAAATAATCTGCACAGATTAATAAAAACTAGAGAAATGGTTATTTTTACTTACTGGAATTTACATACTAGTACAATACTACAACATTCAGATTGAGAGTAGAGAGCCACGTTATTGTAAGATTGTTTTATTTGATGGAAAATTACTATTTTTTTCCAGTGAAAAGTGATGAGCCTGTCAAGGATTGTCCTTTTTAACTTCAAGGAAATGCAAGTAGGAAACAAGCTTGAAAGCTGCATTGTAGCTGGTAGTTTGGGCTTGCTTTTTTTATATATTTGCTTTTAGCTAGCACACGTGAAATTTGAATTTTAGCTATGATAATGTTGTGGGAATGTGACAGCAAGAGCAAACAGCAGCCTGATGTAATTGAAGATGAGTGATTTGTGTAGCTAATAATTAGACATTCTCTTAGTGAAACAGTGTGGTTAAGGTACAGGACCTAGATAAAATTCAAACACGTGTAACTAAGTGATTCTCTGGAGCTTGCTGGAGGCTGATGCTCATTATCATCAACACTTAGCAACTGTTTGCTACACAGTGTGAGAGGTGGAAAAGGATTAACTCTAATAGGTTGAAGCCTGACTGGAAAATTAATGTTTTAAGAAACAAATTTCAAATATCTTGATTTTTGCTCCCTTCATAAAGCTGGAGCCAGCCATGTGGAGCAGCATGTAGACCAAAAGTTCTCTGGGTCCATCTGCCACCTGGCTGGAGCTGCTTGGAAGTGGATTTCATGTGAGCCAGCCCAGCCCAGCTCTGGACTTTTAAAACCTATATTCTCTACTAACCCTGTCCTGTTCTTTAAAGACTTCACTATAACCTCTGTAAGGGGAATCTGGTAAAAACAGCTAATATTAATTGTAGCCTGTCCCACCTCAGTTCAGTCTCATGACAGAAGAAGGCTGTGTAGAAATGTGAAAGGAATTTGAATGTGCTTACTGGTTAGAAACATTTCTTTGGTTTCCTTTCTTCTTAAATTTAATTTTTTTGGCATTACAACATCTAAATTTTTAGCCAATCTTTATTAGTAACGGCCAGATGGAGGAAGGAATGAGAGGAGTTTACTTGAGGTCTCTAGAAATTAAATTTTCCATCATGAACAGCAGTACTATTTACCTTGTCACTGATAGGAAGGCCAGGCCATGTCCTTCTAGCAGGGAAGCATGTTCAGAAAGTGAAAAACCAATTTTATTTTGATCCCATAGTGCTCAGACAGCTTCAAAATTATTTTCTTGCTGATGACCTTCTCCTGAACACAGACTGAGAATTTTATTATGTTAGAAGGGATCAGTAAGGTGACTTACCTGAAAGGCTGGGTGAGGGTGAGAGCTTCCTGGGGAAGAAAACAGAAAGGCCTACAGACAGCAGTTACCTCAGAAGGTGATATTCTGTTGGAACAAATCAGAATTCCTGTCCCAGCAACTGGACTTTCTATTTGTTTTTTAACTGACTTAATTACCTATTCCAATTCTGCTGACTTGCTGGATTTTTACAAACCACACTGGTTCTCATAAGGTTTTTATCTCCACATCCATGTGGGATTCCCTTTCAGTCTGAGGGTGATGTTGTCTGTTCTGTCTGGCTCCTTCAGCAGCTCTGGTCTCAATGGCAGCCACAGCACCTGGGGACCCTCTCACTCACTGCAGCAGTAAAAAGAAATTGTCTCATCCCACACCTCTGTATCTCCACCAGCTGTGGCTAAGCATTCTTTTTGTCTAGTAATTTTTCTTCCATTGCTCTGTCTCTCCCTCACACTCCTTTCAGAATTTATTTTTAATAAGTTTCTGAGTGACAGGTTTCCCATTAAGGAAGAAAAGGAAAAGGAAGGTTCTTGGCAACATTTTTGGCTCAGATGCCATGTTTATCTCATGTTATTCCTAAATTTTCTTCCCATTCTCTAAGAAGAAACAGGGACTCTCCATATGAGCTAGTCATATGTCTGCCTACACATTACCATGTATATATTAATTGGTCACATCTGCACCCAGATCTCTTCACTCTGTCTTATATCCACCCAACAAGCCTAGGCTGTGTTGCCTTTAGGTGGCCACACATTGCTTTGTTCAAAGCAGTGAGTCCTTAACAACCAGATCACTGCTCTTCTGCTCTCTAGCATTAATTATGTCTGTCTGTTACTGTCATCCTTCTGCAAGAGTTATTCTGCAAATGTTGTTCTGTGCATTTGAAAAGGGGGTTTTGGTGACAATGTGTGCAGAGAACCCATGACAGATTTTGTACATGCATGGCTGCCTTTAATAACACCTTTGAATCTCAATCTTTATTACCAGCTATTTAGTAACTTCCTGCATGGCAATTCTGTCTCTGTAACTGAGTTTGGTTAACATGCTTATATTTCTCCAAATAATCTTATTCCATCTAAATGTGTCTTTTATCCCAAATAGTGAGTATTCCTTTGTGAAGTGAGCTAACAATGCATCATTTGTAACGGAGAAGCTAATGGGAACCTGAATGTAATAAGGGTTAGTGACCTGAAATTTCTCCGTTCTGTGAATACCTCGGTCTCAAGCAGGTTCAGCCATAATTATTTTAGCTAGGTGGAGAAAGAAATCAGTTCCATCAGAGGCAAAACATTACCAGTTATGAAATGAGATCTGTACATACAGACACGCTTGTGTTCATGTCACTGCATGGGGGATTGAGTACAGAGGAAATTAACATTCAATCTTGGTTAATAATCCCTGTCTTTTATGATAAAAGAAAAAAAATAATGATTATGAGCCTTTCTAAAATAATGGCATGAAGGCAGCTGCCTGAGTCTGGATAATGAAAACCTGAGCTGTCTGTATGAGCCAGGGACAATATTTAGGTGGAAATCATGCAAGGAGCTGCAGAATTTGTACAAAATCAGCTTGCAGAGGTCTTCAATGCGATGAGAATGGGTTTTTATTTCCCTTCCATAAGAAGAAGATAAAATACATGCAAAAGCTAACATTTCTGTGCAATGAACATCTAAGGATAGATGATGTAAGCAAAAGAGTTTGTCCTCATGGAGGCTATGCCAACATAGCTATAAATACATCTTCACACTTTTAGTTCTGCATTTCCCTCTGTAATAAGCCCCAAATATTTTGGGCAGAACCAGTCTTCTGCTAGGATCAAGAAAAAAATAAGTAATCAAAAAGAATGAACTGAACAGAAAACCCAGGGTGATATGACAAAGCTCAAGTACTGACCACACTGAAATAAAACCCAGGGTCCAAAAAACCTGAGGAATGGGAAAGGTTACAGACCAGAAGCTTTGATGTTATCCTGTTTTGGTCAGATTTAACTCAGTTGAAATACGCTTTCAAAGATCTCTTCATCTGGATTGATATTTCACAGATGGGGCCAAAGAAACAAACCAAAATAAAGCTCATTTTGTGACATTTCTTATCTGTGACTGAAATATTTGAGCAGTGGTCACCCTTGAGTGCTTTTTGAATAGATGTAAAACTTGTAACCTTCAAACAGAGGAGAGATTGAAACGGGGAGCAGGAGGTGAGGGCAGGGAGTGAGAGGAAGTCCCCCTTGTACAACATTTCCTATTTGCCTCAAAGAGAATTTTTTTAATAAAGGCCTTTGTATGCCTTTGCTTTCACAGCTCAGCTAACACTCAACTCTGCAGGGTGTAACTTGTACTTCCCAATTGTCATATATCTGAGGATCCCTTTTTCTAGCTCTGCTCTGGGTTGAGTAGGGCAAAAGGAGACAGTTAAGAAGTAATTTCCACCAGTCCTCAAGAAATAATTTTTCTAATATCCAAGTCATTAAAATATTTCATAGCTGCCATACTTTCATTCCTATGAAGAAATCTGGTTTACAAACACAGACTTATCTGATGAGGATTTGGATTCCCTGTGAAGAAGTTGCTGGGATTTATTAAGCAACAAAATCAGGACAAACTCGCCAGCACTACTTTTGCTGTTCCTGTATAATTGCCTTCAGGAATATTCTTTCATGGCTGTTCACTGCAGCATCTGTGTTTGCAGTGGGTGTGGCTGTGTATGGCTGTGGACCAGCATCTGTGCTGTGTTGGGGCCAGTGGAAATACTGGGTGTACAGTCAGCATCACCCCTCTTGGATCAGCACACAAACACCGGTGAGGCGTTGTCACCTCCAGCGTTGTTCTGAGTCACTGCAGCAATATGTGCTGCTGCTGCTTCAGCATCAGCTCCCACCAAAGTCAGAGGGAGTCATTTCATGATTCCAGAGATCAAACAGAAAGGGAAAAAAAAAAAAAGAGAGACACCAAGGGAATGAGATTGTGGGGTATTTCCATCTCACTGATGTGTGACATTTCCATCTTCAGTTTTGATTAAATTTCCCTTAATTAGCCCATTAAGCTAAAGCCACCAAAGCTAATGATTGAAATGTTGGTTAACTGATGATCTTGTTTCAATGGAATTTGAAAGATATCATATTTCTAAATTAATAGTGGCATTAAACTAGAGAAGATAAAATGATGAACTATTTGTTGCAGAAATGCCAGTCTCAAGAGAAGGTTTGTACTGAAACTGCTTTCTTGTTAGCAAAAAACAAGATTAATAGGCAACCAAAGCAGCGTTGATTGTCCTAATAGTGTTTAGCATTCACAGAATTTTTGTATTTTGGAGGAATTTCTGACTTTTTTTTTCATCCTTGGTGAACTTCTGGAGATTTCTGAAGAGTTCTGGTCTCAGTGTTCCTGCAGGTGAAATCAGCAAGGCTTTCTCTTAACTCGAACTGTAAATAAAAGTAAAAAGCGACCTATTGCATTCTGATATGGGCATGTTACATGGCAGTCTGGTAACAAAAATACTGGTCTGTATCATGCCTTCAAGGTCTTAGGAGCTGAACATTTGATGGTTCTCATAAGAACAACACTTTATTGTCTGAAGAGGCATGACATAAAATGTGTATCAAAGTGTTAACACCTCGGGGCATGAACCTTAGGTTCTGCCAAGGAAATTGCCTGAAGATATTTTTAGAAGTGCTTCATTGCCTGGAGGCACAAAGAAGGTGCATAGTAATCTTTGCAGAAGTATCTGTCTTATATGTCCCTAAGCTAAAGTCTGAAGTACTGGAGGGAAAAGCTGAGAGAGAGAAATTGCTTAATTGCCTTTGTAATTAATTTTGCAGCCTCAGTTTCATCAAAGTGTCCCTGTCTCCAAGTGGCATTTAGTGTGCAAGGGAACAGGCTGAGGCTCAAATGCATCAGACTTGCTCCCTTCAACACAGCACCAAGGGTCACTGTGTGCAGGGCACTGATTTTCACACAGAGACAGCTGAAAGATTTGCAGCCAAACCAGTTTCCACCCTACCTCTTCCTGGGCTTTTCAGCAGCACACATAGAAAGAGTAGAAAGGAGAAACTTCTGCTGAGCTACAGTCTGTATTTTTACAACCCAAGATGGGTGCTGGTTCTCCATAAAATACCAGACTGTGACCTATGGTGCTTCAGGACCTGTTTCACACGTGGTTCAGTCATCTCTGCTGCTGGCACAGTGACTTTCAGGAAAAAGTAGATCAGAGCCCACTGTGTCTGTCCAACAGCTTTTGTTTAAGTCTTGTATGGCATGTCTCAAACTGAACAGCTTATGTTTATGCTAGAGCTGGTAATATCATTTGAAGTGTTGTGAGATGTCAGCTGTAGAGCAAATGAAGGGAGGGAGGCAAGGGGAGGGCAGCCAATTCAGTTGGAAGCTAATTTAATATCCAAGGATTTTATATTACTTTACGTTCTCCTCCTAGACATACCCACAAGGGTTTCAGATATCCCAGCTAAAAACTGTGAGACTGCTGGGAGCATCACACTGCAGTTGCACTTTTTATGGATTTGGGAAGGCTAAAAATACACCTTTGTGATATTCAGACTTGTATGGATGGAGCAGCCACCTTTTGAGTTGATAACGATGGATCATTTAGCAAGGAAAACTGTGTATTGCAATTTGGAGTTTCCTTTGATGCTAGGGATACTCTTCCTTCACCATAGCCACTCTCATTTGTGTCAGTCCACCTGCTCTTTCATGGCAGCTGCTCACGTCTTTAGAACATAAAAAGTCAGTTTTAGAGAAGTCTCCCATACGTGCAATGCATTTCTCCAAGGAGTGAGAAATTTCAGTGTTGCAGCATCATTGCTTTTCTTTACCAGAAATGAAGGAGGAACATAGTAACTATATAAATCTTTCCTTTTGTGAGTGAGCTGTGGTCTGTTCTAAACCCATTGCACCTTTCAGAGGATGCCAGGAGGTTTTTTCTGTTTTGAGTTTTTGCTTTGGTCGTGCCAGCATTTCTGACTCTGTCCCAGCTCTAGCTTAGCAAGAGCACCAGTTGCAGAGGACAATGGCACTCTAATCTACATAACCTCAGAGCCTCAAATATCCCTGGGGTCTGCTTTAGCTTTTGCCAAACCTCGCTGTCCCCTCTGGAAATCTGCCCTGTATTTGAGAACAAGGTGGAAGTTGGTTACATTTGCTGACAGTCAGGAGGCTCAGTCAAAATCCGCATTCAAAACAGATGAATATGCTGTCCCACAGTAAATATGCATATGACCAGGGAAACTTCTCTGGAATTTTGGTTTTGAGGTTGGCTCGCTGGTAAAAGAGTATTTAAAAACAGTAGGAATTGACAAGGCTAATGTAAGAATATTAATAGACATACACAAAGCTAAGAGAAAATGTTTTAGACCCAGTGCCATGCAGAAAGGACAAGAGTCTGTGAGAAGAAAAAAATTCTGCCAGTGTTTAGATCCCTGCTGCAAGGAAGAGACAGGATTTCTAAGGCCTTTCTAAACATATAGGGCTGCTCCTCAAAAATACCTTGTTTGGTCATAATTTGCTTGTCTAAACTGAAATACTTGCAGGAATTCACATTCTGACTGAACATTTATGTCTAAAAGATAGAGCAGGAAGCACCAGCAATAGATCTACATTAAAGAGACTCACAAATGATTTAACTTCCGCTGGTGTAAAACATCAAGATACAACAGAGAATTAGGTTTAAATAGTATTTCATATTCACTTGCAGCTTGTTCTGCAGCATGTGAGAGTTTTGTGGTTTTATAGTCTTGACGCAACCTCTGAACATTGTATCTGACTGCTGAGCCATGGTTGGCTGCTTTCAGAAATTGTTCTCTTTCCTAAGCAGAGTATTATGATTTTATGTGGCAGGTATGCATTGAGAGGACACGAACTTGCTAAGCTAAGAGAAAATCTAAATCCATGAGTACACAAAATTAACGCATGGTCAATACACTGTCAGATTTGAAGTATTTGGTTGTGGGTGATTTTTGCTCTTCCTGTTGACTTGTAATATTACTGAGGGTGAATTTACAGTGATCTTTCTTCTGGTAATGTAAGAGTGGCACAACTTCCTAGCAAAAGCCAGCTTTCCTTAAATCAGGAAGTGATTTAAGGCAAACCTCCTCAGCCTCTGTAAGGAGATAATGAGTTCTGCTCTTCCTGTGGACTACCCAGTGTCACTTTCTCTCCTTTGTGACTGCCAGGGCTGTTAGATATCCCTGGCTTCCTACAGACTGCATCAACACCAAATACTTTCTGAAATGGTTTCAGCCTTTGATTGCCAGTTCTTTTTAGGAACTACAAATTACTTCAGAAGCCCAGCCTACTTATTTTTCTTAATACTTTAGGGTGTAAATCACTTGTGAGAATAAAATCACTTATGTGTCTGGTTGGTTGGTTTGTTTTTTATTTGTGCCTGAATCCAGGGGACCTTGTTTTCTGACCACACATATACACACACTTCTGCCTCCTTCAGGTTGTTTGTCTCTGGAGGGAAGAGGGGCAATATTCTCTTATTCTGTCTACCTATATTAATGTGTAGCTCCCTTCCTCAGATCATTTTTCCTTGTTAGGAGTGAGGATACTTTCTCTATCAATTTAATATTTTTATATGTAGAAAGCTTTTCTCTACCATTCAAAAACTGCTTTAATTGTGAAGAGCTTTGAATTTCATGGTCTTTAGCAGAATTTAATCCCATTTTTTCCAATCTCTGCAGGTTTTGGTTTCAGATCACTGCATCATGGGAAGAAGGCTCTGATGCCATTATTGCTTTTGACAATGTCTCCCTTAGTCTGGACTGTTATTTAACAAGTAAGTTTTCCTTTCATCTGCAAGTGACTTGTCTTTTATTTGCCATGTAATTGAAATTTGAAAACTCTGGGGAAGGGGCTGGGTGTCATTATCTTGAAATGAGTCTTGAAAGGTAAAATGTCTGTGTCAGAAATCACTGTGCTTAGGCAGAGGAGCCCGTTCAGGTGCACCCCTTACTGGTGGAGCCAAGCAGGGAATGGGTTCCCAGTTTGGCATAAGTGGACAGTGAGATATAAGAGTGTGGGAGATCAGCTTCCAGCTGGGGCAGAACCATCACCTCTCCACCCAGGCTGATGCAGAAGCCAGTCTGTGATTATAGATTTCCACATGACCTGGATTTCTGTGTGACAGTTATCAAAATGAATGACAGTTGGACACTGGCTGGGAAAAGACAAGCATCCTGTGATTGACACTAACTTTGCAATAACATTGGGCACAATACTCCAGTTAAATTAGAACAAGGTTATTTTATTTAGACTGACATGCATTTAAGTCTGAATCAGAAACTAGGATCTTCACAGTCTACTGCTCTGGGGAAACATTTGGACAGTGATCCTGGCTTTGTGATTGACTGGCCTCTAGAATATGCCCAGTCTATACCTCTGATGCCAGATTTCACCACATGTAGATTTTTATTAAACATTTGTGTCTGACTCATCTTTCATAATCTCATGCATAGTGAATTGCTTAATTTCTAAATGTGTTCAATGATCTGTCACTCTGTACCTCAGACCAACAACTTACATGAGGGCTGGAGAATTGCTGCTCTGAACAAATTAAACTTCTGCCTTGGGCTGAGCAGCAGAATTTAAGTGCATCCTTTCTTCTCCTAGGCTTAAAGCTGCAACCTCTGTAGCCCTGTTCAGACTGGAAACCTCTAAGCCAATTCTGCAGTCAGACTGTTTCATCTGCTTTGTGTTATGTTAATTTGCATTGCCTGAGGCATGAGTCTCCCCATTTATGCAGTAATACCTCTTGGTTTCTGTGCATAAGTACAATATACCTCAGGTTCCAGTATTCAAAGAGATCTTAGAATTAGAATAGAATTTAAAAAATTCCTCATACTTTTAATAGCGAAAAAAATTTTACAACAGTTGCTAAAGATTGTATTCTCTATTTCTGCTTCGTATCTTCATTCACTTGCTATTTTGCCTATCACTTATTCCTGTTTATTTTTCTTTCATCTCAGATCCTTCACAACAAAGGAAAGTAAATCTGCCCATTTCTTTTAATAATGTTATATCCTGTGACTGCAGGCTCTTATTCTCAGCACAGAAGTCTGCATCCCTTATTTTGGCTTCAGTTTTGGATTACATACTGACTCACTCCCCCTCAGCCATAAACCAATCTGTGATTTCTTGTTTTCTAGTCAGTGGAGAGAAGACACCTCGAGGTACCACTTCAGACTCAAGCAATTTGCTCACCAGTAGAGGTGGCCAGAAGAAGTTTGGATGGGAACAAAAGCTCCTGGGAAATCTCCAGCTCAGCAGTGCCCCCTTTTCTGATCCAGCAGGTAATTGTCAAGTCTGAGAAGCATCATCAGATAGGAGAGATTTCCAGCTAGAACAGATTTTCGATTAGATGTGGCTAAATGCAATTTTTTTCCCCAAAGCCTTTGTTTAGAGCTTTTCCCAAGTCCCTTACAAACAAAACAAAATAAGCTCTAGAAAGAAATTACCTTTAGCTGCTAACTGTAACTTGAATTTTGACTGCAAGCTGGTAAAAGAACCAGAGGGGGTTTCTTCTTTGAAGTAAAACATGGTTTTAAACTGTAAGATAGGTTTGTTTGGAGTCATGGTCATCTAAAAATTGGTAGGAATCAAAATGAAGTGTCCAAATTGACTGAGTTCAGCATTTGTTAACCTGAACACCCAATTCTGCTCTGCTTGATACAGACTTGGTTTGAACTAACATAGCCTTACTTTTTCAGTACATGTTCATTGTCCATTTGAAACAGTACAGCATTGGATTTGGTTTTTAAAATATGGTTTTTAATTAGTTAGAAAAATCAGTCTTGTATGTTCATGTTACTTTATTGTCTCCTACCTCTCAGCTCTTCCTTTCAACCTAACTGGAGTGGTGTGGGCCAAATAGATGCAAGAGTTCCCTTCCCTGCCTTCACTCACCCATCGCTGTCTCCCAAATGTTTCCCTCTCTCCTCTCCCAGGCTTTCCCACATATTCACAATGTTTTGGGGCTTTAAATGTGTATTTCCATTTGAATCTGCTTCCTTCCCTGCTCCTTGCCAGCCTCTCTTCCTGAGCTGGTTCAAGCAGCCACAACTTCCAGCCCTGGGGCAGCAGGGCTGACCGTGGAAGTGAGGAGTAGCTACAGGAAAGACAAACACTTGTTACAGCTGCAGCCCTCAGCACCATGTGCAGCTGTTCTCCTCTCCTAGGGCCAGCTACTTACCTGCCAATTTGAAATACCACCCCCCTTAAGTTAGAGAACAGGTTTGATATATGCCTCCTTTGCTCTGTCAGTAATACTAGGGATTTGTTCCTGCTGCCTCCTTCTCTCCTGCTCTTCCACCTAAGAAAGAGTTCTTTGCATCTGTTCTATTCTAGGCTGTATTTCACTTTGCTGCCTGTAGTGTTCTGTTGAGGTGGATGAACTAGTGGTATTAGCTCTGATACTGACAGCAGTCTGGTCAGTGTGGCCAAAAGCCCCACACAGCCTTCAAAGCCTCCCTGAAAAGCTGGATCCATGTGCCCACTCCGTGCTGCCATAGCAGGGCAGCTACTGCTGCCTGAGCTCTCTTGTGAAACAGGCTCTGGCAGCAGAGGCTGAGGGGACAGCCTACAGGCTTGGCTGAGTTGCCATCACATGGAGTTCACTGATATTTTACATCCTGAGCATTACACAGCAAGAAAAGTGCAGAAGCACTGGCAGGAGCCTCGAGGGAGTGAGACAGGGGCAATAAGCCCATATGAGAGGATGCTGGGCTGGGTAAAGCTGCACTTCAGCTATAAAGGTTGTGTTTAGCTCTATTACAGATGCTGTGTGTGAGCTTGGGCTGCCACAAAGGTATAATTTCCAAAAGTATGTTTATATGTTCTCTTTGAAGATCCTTTGAAGTCCTCCCTTCAATATCTGTTTCTCTGTTTCCTGCCTGTAAGTGTCTTTTAAGTGCTCTCAGTATTGCCCTTGGGTCAGCGATCTTGAGATAAGATCTGTAGGCAGGTGTAGATTATGGATTTCTGGCTGACTTTCTGTAGGTGGCGAGGTAGTTTCCTCAGGCAGCTGTACATTTCCTTCCAGGGTAGCTACTGTTTTTGCAACAGAAAAAAACATTAGATTTTAGATGCGAAGTTAATGTAAAGTGTGCGTGGGCTAGAAATCCCATGGCTGTAAATTTCTTTGAGAATTCTGTTATTTCCTACTTCTCACTAGACCTGACATCATCTAGCTCTTCTGCTCCCTGTCCTATCTGAGGAATTAAATTTAAAGAAAGGCTTGGATAGTAGAAATAAAGGGAATCAGATTGCATGAGGGTAGAAGAGAAGGTCACTGAGGTACTTTGAGCAATTAAAATAATTTGTGATGACCTTGAGGTGAAAATTCAAGGCAATTCCAATCTAAAACGGCTTGCCTATTTTCTGGGCTTTATCCTTGGTCCTGTTCATATTCTCTCTAAAATTGTCTCTAGCCCTTGGGGTTTGAAATCACTCCTACAGCAATTTTCTCCCCTCGTGCCCTCAGAGTAGACAGGGCAGAAATGGAGAAGCTGAGGGAAGGTTCTTGCAGTGAAAGTCATTGCATTTCTGAGGGTCTCTGCAGCACCAAGTCCCCTTTTTCCTTTGTGTTGCTGAGCCTGCTTGTTGTCAGGAAACAGTGCAGAGGCTTGTTTGGTCCCTGGGCTATGTGTTCTACCCGGCTTTAATCTTGTTTCTTTCTGCATCCTGTAATGCATTTAGGAAACCCCAGGCTGAGTCTGTCAAGGCCTTTCCTTTGATGGGCACATATTTACTGTTGTGTGAGTGAACCAACAGCATCAGCACCACCCTGCAGTCCCAAAGACTGCACTGCCCAATATGAGCTCAGCTAAAAGTAATTACGACTAATAGGATCTTTGACTTGTGTGATGGATCACATGCTATAATATCTCCTTCTTAAGAAATCATACTAAAACAAAGAACTGTGTTCCTAAAGCTGGTGAGACAACAGGATAATAAAATGCCCTCCCTAAGCCCCGAGCCAGCTCAGCCTTCACAGCAGGAGCTACAGTCTGAAAGACAGGTACCACTTCGTTTACACAACATTAAATCCAAAGAAGCTCAACTGCTCTCAGGGGCATGGGCCCTCCACTTGCTCCTTTGAATCTATTCACACCTGCTGCTTTTGCCTGTGCTTGGAAATCCACTTCAGCAGAAGTGAGGGTCAGCACCACCAGCCTCCCTGTCCTCTCTCTTCTCAGGCCCTGTACCTGCTGACTTGCTTCTTCAGCCTTGCCACTGTTGGTCATGGCTCAGAGTGCCTCCAGGTCGTGCACACTGGAGATTCAAAACACACAATACAGCCACACTGTGAAAGATCCTAAAGCTTCCAGAAATGTGTTACCCACCAGAGTGTGTCACACCTGGGACAATGAACACCCTGGGCAGAGTAAGAGATGTCTACAACTAATGTGGTGCTGTTACTCACTCAAGTTTCTTGATGACCAGGACCAGCACAGAAAAATTCCTGCAGTTTTCAAGTCACAGTTATTTGCAGTGCAAGGTGGCCATTAGATAGGTGTTCACAGGGCAGTGCAAGTGCTTTCCTTCTCAATTAACTAATGATGTGTTATTTGCTGGAACACCAGCTTCTTGCTAAAAGGTTGCAGGTGAAACTTGATTCTAGAAGCAGCCTAGAAAAAAAGTTGTAACAAGGTCTGCATATGCCAGAAGATTGAAACAGCTTTAATGGAACCATCATTGAGATGGTTAAATCTGTACTGTTTATTCTGTTGTAAACCCAAGCTCACTTTGGCTTTGGTTTTAAATGAGTTAGGTATTAGTTTAAGTAAAACTGAAAGCTGCTCAAACCATACTATCATTCAACTACCAATTAAAAAGTCAATTTATATCAAACCAATGCAATTTCCTTTTATACACAAGGCTAGAATGTGAGAAATTCAGGCATATAAAGATACAGTGAGCAATAATGAGGAACTTGAGGTAAACAAATTACTATCACAGAAGCTGAAGGAGACAAAATAGGATTCTCAGTAGGCGAAAGGAGATAACAAGACACAGAGCAATCAAGCTTTAATTAAAGATTTCTGGTGCTTCTGAATAGGCTTTAAATACCATGAGGATAGCCTTTCTTTTGATGTTTCAGCTTCTCTTCTGTCCCACTGACAACTTATTTGTGTCAGGGCACACAGTACAAAAATGGCAGGTTGTGCAATGTGCAAAAATATTAACCTTTTTTCCTCTCAAATCTTGCATTGTTTTGTCCCTTCTGCTCTACATATCCACCAGCCACTGTGCAGCCCTGGTTTCTTGCATGGAAACTGCCATTAAATTATTTTCTGACCCAGACTGGGTTACAGTTTTCCTCTAGTTTCTTCCCACAGCATTTAGTGGTTGCACAGATTTTGTGTTTTCCATCAGGGAGAGTCCTGTTTTGAGTACTTCCATGGCTGTTTCTCAGAAGAACTCTCAGTCACATTAGTTAATCAGATGAAGGAGCTGAAAGGAACAGCGGAGCAAGTATTAAGTAAAAGAAAATTACATTTGGTTGCTCTTTCTGTGCAATTATACTAACTGAACTGTTGGTGTAATGCAATAAAGGTATCTGCAGAATTGTATTTTTGTATTATGCATCAATTAACGCAGTCAATAACAGCCCAGTGCCCTCCCCCCAACAAAAGTAACAGTCTGAACAGTGATGGAAATGTTTGGACACAACAGTGGATCTCAGAATATGTAGGTATGAAATTCTTTATTGCAGTGTTTACACTTGCTTTCTCTTAGGATTGAAAATAGCAACGGTGCAATACTGAAAATCAGCATGCAACCAGATACATCCTAGCAAAGCTGAATTGGCTTAACTGCTCTCTAGAGTTAATCATGCAATTGAAATAAACAGGGCAATTCACAGGGTTCAGACCTACATTTCAAAGCTGCTCACTTTGAAGTATAGCAGTTTAAATTGTACAGAAACTGCTATTAATCTGAGAAAAGATTTTGAAATAATTTTTCCACCTCCACATAACTTGGTCTTTGTTATCTAATGTGCATTTCTACCATCCTTTGTAATTATGAGCAAAAAGAAATTCAAAAATGTTGGTAGCATGTATCACTTAACACCCTTTATGGAAGACTCTTTGTGAAATATAAAAGGGAAAAGAAATTAGCTTTCTTCATGCTGCTTTGATAGTGTCTGGTTTCAGAAGGTTGCAAGAAACAAGGCATTCTCATTGCTGTTCAAAGTCAGTAGGGCTCTTACCCTCTTACACTGACCATAGGTTCCTACAAGAATGCCCTGATAGTGTTCCCTATTTATAAACACTTAAGAAAAATCTAAAGCATGAATCAAGCTTTTGAGCATTGCTTTGAAATGATACTCAGGATTGATCTGGCATACATTTGTCATCACTGCAGATGCTCTTCCTGTTGAACTGAAAAACATATCCAAGTCTTCCACTGCTGCCCTCATTTAGAAAATAAAGACAGAAATAGCAACTCCAGGAAGAATGGAAAAGCTGACCTCTCTTAGTCTAGTCATATCTCTGTAACTGTTTCTCATATTGCTAGCAAGACTCACTAATTTCTATGATCATTTTATATCCCCTTAATACCATTTTGTAGACACACTCAACAGGTCAGGGACTGTGATTGTTTGCACAACCTAATTCTGCCATTTACGATCATCTTTCAAACAAACCCCTGCCCCATTAATCTCTGGCAAATTCAATCCTGGGAAAGGTAATAATCTCCAATTACTGCTCACATAACACTGTTAAATGGCAGAACCCACAGCAAAATTGAAATCCTTACCTCACTGAGCATGTTTCTTAAATATGCTTGTAGTATATTTTGCCTACAGGCTTCCAGCACAGACCAATCCTGGAATTACTGGTAATGCATAACTGAGATTGCTCAGGCACTGAGCACTAAAATCTACAACTCTTCACAGCCCATGGTGCCAGTGGCAGACAAATGTTAGTGAAGATTAAGGTGGGCAGTTTCCTGTAAGCCTCTGATTTCCCATATTGGCCAAGTATTCCCAAGCAAGGGAAGGTTGTGGAAGATTTTAAAAATAGCTGAAGCAAACATTCCACATGTTCATGGCATCAAGTTCGATGATATCTATCTGAGAAGAAGAGGTAAAATTAACTCTCTGAAAAAAGAATTAATTACATCCAGGAGTTTAGCCACTGGGGTTCTCATGCCTCTGAAACATGGGAATTTATAGCCTTTATTAATGTAGATTTTTACTCTTTTGGAAGCAGGAATAGCCTTCCAGTCTGAATAGTAGTTGTCACAGCAAGGTCCACAAACTGTCTACACAGTGTTTTAAAGCACTGATGCATTACACTAGCATGTTACTTTAGGTTCCAAAACAAGCCAAGTTCCATGGTGCTTGGTTGGCAATTTGCTCAAATCACTAAAGTTTTCGTCGGGAATGAGCTTAATCTAGGTTCAAACCAGCTTGATTTGACAAATGCCAGTTAATAGGTTTAGGCCCTTGAGGTACAGCCAAAATGCCTCTGTTTTGTGGCATGGAGTTTGTGTGCTGTGCATGTGCCAGTGAAATTGCTTTCAATGTTAGAAGCACAAACGTGCCTCAGGCTTTGCTCCACGGTTTTCTCTTCAGTCTTGCTGCTTGTTGTTTGCAGCAGTGCCTGCAGCAGCATTGCCTCGGGCTGCAGCAGTACCAGAGCTTCAAACAAATTAGTCATTTTAAGTCTTGTGGGGTTTTGTTCATTTTGTTTTCCAAGAGCAGGACATCACTCCCCTTTTTCTATGGCTGAAATCCAGCAAGTTGATTGCTGTGCATTTCATGTATCTAGATAAGCTGTGTGAAACCTAGAATTTCTGCTGTGCAAAAGGATGAGTGACTGTGTGCATAGATATATCAATCAGTGAATTCATTACGGAAAGAGAAGTTATGAAGGAAGAAATTATTTTTCAATTGTTTTAATAGAGCCAAAATGACTTTTTTTGCAAAATGTTGCTTCTGGGACCTTGCCAATATGTTGGGGAGCATGCCAGGGATCCTGAGGAGGCCAGGGGAGTGGGTGAATAGGCAGAAACTTAATGTCTCCTCTGCTATGTTTCTTCTAATGGGGAGGATTCTATCAAATTGAACTGATGTATAAATTATTCACTAAAATGTAGTACCCCAATCTGAATTTCACTGTGATCTCCACTTCTTTTATTTTTTCCCCACCTCAAGCAGAAATTTCCAATTTTTACCCAGGTAGCATCTTGCAGCTACCATTGGAAAAAGATACAGGGATCCTACATTAAACTACCTGCTATTTTCTGTCATGGGAATGCTCAGCTGTTTCTGGAAAGTGGGTAAATGTAACTTGTGTGAAGTTGGACAGAATTCCACAGTATGCTAGTTTTTTGGGGAGGTTTAGCCTGAAGAGTCCTGATGTTCTTCCCCTGGTGTGTGAGGTGCAGGCAGTGTTATCCTGCCATGGGCTGCAGAAGGAAGGAGGGATGTGCTGGGCACTGTGCAACAGACCACAGTTATTCACAGATGGAAAAAATCTATGCTTCTCACCAAGCTGCTTAAGGATTTTCGATTCAGTGCTGCTGCTTTAGTCTTTGGAGATCAAAATAATGCTTCAAACTGAATTACTGTAAACTGCTGTGGCATGCAGCAACTTGTAGAAATGCTCTCTCCAAGCTCATAAGACATGCTGCAGTCATTTCTAGAATCAAGAGAAAATCAATATTTTGCAGGGAGTGAAATCTTACTTTTAAAAAAAGAAGTGGTGGATTATTAAGGCAGGCAGTACTCTGCTTTGCTACTTGGTTAGTGGCTTCAGCTCTTGGGCTGCTGTTACATCTGCACACTGAGGGCTGGCTTTGTGAAACATGTGAGAGAGCAGGGGGTTTGGAAGTGTGGGAGTTTTAGTCTGTATCCAGAATTGTAACTAAGATTCATCTGTCCTAATTATCTTGAAATGGGGAGCAACTTCTTCCTGCGTCATATTATGTCCTATTAATTCAGTGACAAAGCTGTTCCATGTTGGATTGGCTTTCAGTACTTATAAACAGGAGTAGGGCTGTTTGCACATCAGTGCAGTGATGACAAATGAGGAGATCGTGCAACACCTGGATGTAGGTTTTACTAAAATCCCTGCTGGTTTAAATCAGGTGCAGCCTCCCCATGGACTTCACTTGGGCCAGAATTCCTCCTGCAATGTTTTGGGCAAAGACCACTACCCAGCTCTGCTAGTTCTGAAACACATCTTTTCCTGTCCTTGTCTACCATCTGCCTGAATAAAGCAAATATATATTCTTGCTAGCACTGCTGCAGCAGCTGCAGAACCTGGGAGACAATCTTGTATACACCACTATCTCCATTACAACTGGACCACTTTTGAAATCCAAGATAGCACCTCCTGTACTCAGCTGTGTCCAGGTCTGTACTCCCTGGCATAACATATCTGTGGTTTTTCATCTGTGCTCAGTTGTATGCCAGGTTTGTACTCCCTGGCATAACATATCTGTGGTTTTTCATTCCTCATCCTCTCAAGCTTTGAAAAAAACAGATTCTAAAATTTTAGTGCAGACTGACTAATCTCAAATTGCCAGCAATGTTTGCCCTTACTCTGATACTGTCTCTGCACTGGAAGTGAGCCCCTTCTAGTCTGCCCTAAAGGCAGAAAATACAAAAGCTGTTCTGGTTGCTTCAGAGTCTGAAGGTATAAGGTTTGCAGCAGAAGGACATTCTCCTTCTGTTCCACCAGGGCTTTAAGGAACCAGAGGGCCATTTCAAAGCATTTTGGAATAAGATGTAATTCACTGATCCCTAGTCTCTGGAACCCAGTGGGAGCCAAGAGCAGCCAGTTTCAGGTCCAGCTGTTCTGTGTGTTACACGTGGAATCATCTACAGATAGGTTTGCCAAGGTCAGGTAAGAAGATACCTAAGGAATGAGTTTTATTTCAAGGGACTAAATCAGAAATGCAAAGCTTAACCATAGCAGCAGTCTGCACATGCTGTGGCCTGTCCTAGGTTTTATCACTTCCAGTTTTCCATTTTAATTCTCTCATGATTTGGACTTATTGTCCCCTTGAAGGGCACTAGCATCTACCTTTGGGAACATGTTTGATATTTCACTGGAGACATCCAAATGGTTCTTATTGTTCCGCTTACCTGCCTGCTTTACTAAACATATGTTCCAGTGCAGGTGGCTAAGCCCACTGGGGTATTGCAATGTTAAATCACTGTGATAGCTGACAGAATGAGTCTCTCATCTTCCAGTCAATGTGAGATTTTCCTTTGGGTTTGGGGTGGGTTTTGCAAGGATAAACAAAAGTAAGTTCTGGTGCCAGACTGTTGATACCAGAGCTAGTGAAGCATTTTGCTTTAGTAACTTCTAGACCTTGCTTCCTTGGGTGTATTTACCCTCTTAACTGTCATTTTGGGGGCTTTTGGGTGATACATCAGAAGCAAAGCAGGGGAGGAAAATTCTTCCATTTGCTATCTAATTTAGGATTTCATAGTAGCACCCACCGCAGGATTGGAGAAATAAGTTAAATTAGTACGTAAACAAAACAAGTAACTGGCAAAATCTGTAGAGGACCCTTGCAGGGGAGTTTTGAGGAGGGGTGGTATAGATTTTTCAGAAAGAAGGGATTATTCTCTCAGCAATACTTAGATTGGGAAATTTTCTTGAAGAGTGCTAGTTTTGCACCATACTGTATTAGCAATGTTTTTTCAGAAGTATCGGTCACTTTATTTCTTAAAGTCCTGTCTAATTCTTTGCTCAATGTCATTCACTGAACCTTTTCTATAGGAAGGAATTTAGCTCAACTTCAGGATTTGTTTGTGAAAAGGTAATTCAGACATCTTTTCTGGCTAAGCTAATGTGTTTTCTTGTATTGCTGGAGAGTGAACCTCTCCAGTAACAGTAACTGTAGAACTTTTGGCCTCACTCATCCAGGCACATGCAGACCATCAGTGCTAGACCACATCAATAGTTTAGACAACAGCTCTGAACTCCAAGAAGAAGGTCAAGCTAATCATAGAACATCCTAAGTTGGAAGGGATCTGCAAGGATCATTGAGTCCAACTCTTAGACATTGAGTCCAATTAATGCCCTGTCTGAGCTAATTAGTATCACCACTGAAGGAGTCTGCATATGTGGCATTGCTTTTGTGGAAGTTGGTGGGAAAATGGTGCCCCTTGAGGAGGCCATATGGAAGGCTGACTGGACCAACATAATTTGTAGAAAAAACTTCAGATGTATTTGAAATTTCTTCTCTTTAATGGCAGTAGAGCTACCTAATGGAGTTTATTCGATTGTGTATATTAGATTATTAATAATTTTGACTGATAAGTCATGTCATGTTCACAAAAAAAAAACTTAGTCCACTTATTTACCATCTAGATCTTAGTTTTGATTATATATGAATTATTTCCTGATATACTAGAAAATAGTTTAAGGTGGGATTTACAAAAGCATTGTGGTCTTGGGACTGCACTGCCCCTAAAATTAATCTTTAAGGAAAAGGAGGTAATTTTCACCGCCCAATTTGTGTTCAAATTTTTAAATTAGATTTTTTTGATACACAACTTAGCAAAGCCTTGTTCTAGAAATCTATTTGAACAGTATTAGTACTTCCAATTGATGGAAATAGCTGTAATAGTGATGCATTGATTTACACCCACAGATTTAGCCTAGAAAATGCAGAGCTGGATGCTTGTTTTACAGGTTTCACTCAGGTGTTTTGCTTTCTGAAGCTTAATTTGAGTCTCCTGTGAGCAAATAATTATTCAAAATGCAATTAATCTATTGTTATGTCTTAATCACTGTGGTGATGTTGTATTTACAGGTTTTTATCTAATTAACAGTTACTTCCCCATTTAAAATAAATTCAATAATCAAATGTCTCTAGAAACTGAAAGAGCTAGAATGCACCAAGCCTTGAGATTGTGAATGAGCACTTAAGAGCCCAGAGAACAGAGCCCGAAACTGGGTAGACTCTGTTGCGTTTTTCTCTACTCTGTGCTCTTTGCCTTTTTGAGCCTTAGGAAAGATAAAACTATGTTTATTGTGATAGATTTCAGGAGATGTGGATGAAAAGCTGTCAAATACTGAGATAAACACCACTATGAATATTTTAAAGAATTCTCTTAGTATTCGTTTGTATTAAAAGCTCAGGGCCAGGTTCTGCTCTTGGTCCAACAAGCAGAGCAGACCAAGAGCAAAACAGCTACTTGATCTTTGTATGTTGGGGTCATGCTTTGTGTATGTCCTCCTTTCAGATCAGTGGTTGTTCACAACCTGTGGTGCCAGTGGACCCTATGGCCCCACACAGAGCCAGTGCAATGATGCCTACAGGAATTCCAAGCTCAGAGTGGTGGTGGGAGCTGAAGGGATTCTCCAAGGCATTCAGATCTGGAGAGTACCAGCAACCAACACATACAGGTAAGGGAACTGTCTCTGGTTGTCATGATGTCTCTATAGTGTTTGAAACTATCCAATCTGCAAATACATGCCAGGCATTTTTGAAGTATTACATTCAGTAGTTTGGCCACATCTACCGAGGTTTTACTCATAACTGAACCTGTGATTTCCAGTCTCTCCCATCTCAAATTTGTTCCCTGGAAGATGCAACTTTTTTGGTGAAAGAGAAGAAACTTTTTGAGGCAGGCAAATCTTTAGCCTAAATGGTTACAGATTGAGAGAGCTCTAACAGTGGATGAAAATGAAGCATTTTCACCTCCCCAGACCAAGAGGAATACATTTCCTGTATGTCATTCACTGAGCCCTGGGATCAGAATGAGTTTTTCCCACCCTTTCACCTGGCATGGAAGGCACAATCCTGTGTCAGCATTTCTTACAGGACAGCCTTCATCAACCTCTGCTCAGCATCTTCAGTTTTTTGAATCTAGACACAGCAAGTTGAGCTTGTAAGCCAGGCTTACCACAGTAGAATTGATTTTGGATGGCAGCCACCTAAATGGCAGGCTCTGTGATACTGAGGGTTCTAACTTAAATCCCCCTATGGAGTTATTTTCAAAGAGAGATGATCAGATACGGTTCAATGCTACTTAGTCAGATTTTTACCAATCATTTTTTCTTTTTACTCTTGCTGGGGAAAGAAGTACAATCGAGGTGTAGTTCACTGTATCTGAATGGTAACATGAAGCCATTACATGCATCACTTTGTAAGCAGAACTGTCAGTTTGAACCCCAGACTGTCTAGTGGTGTTTTTTATGCAGCATTTCGTATTGAAACCAATGATGATATCTTGGATTTCAAAGCAAAACATTCCATTGAAGGATTTGAACAAATTTCAGTTACAATTTTGTGGTCCCATTTTTTTTCCCTTTATATTGAAAAAGAATGTTAATCTTGAGGCTAGATGTCAGTCTCTAACAGATGTCTAGGGCAAAGCAGTTTTGAGAAACTGGCTAGGCTAGGCACAAGTTCTGCCTGAGTGCTTGTTCCTACAAGGATTGATGGTAATGCAAAAAGCATTAATGATATTTTACCCAGCTATCAACAAGGAGTTGCCTGAGGTGAATAGAATTTTTCAGAACCAGCATCCAGTAAATATGGTTATAAAGTACAGCCCAAAAATGAACAGGCAAAACAGCCCAAAAGCTTACAGCACTGTCATTTCTTTAATATCAGAGTCCAAGAAAAGGCAGAATTCCTGTGCAACTGTAGGCTGACTTTTTGCTGTGCAATACAAACCCCGGGCCTTGCAGGGATGACCTGTCTCTTTAAATCCTATAAATGACCTAACAGACTTTAAGGTTCTGTACAGATAATAGATGTATAATGTCATGCATAACATTGATATGTATAAAGGGATGACATTCTCTTCTGCACCTCTTAAGCCTATAGTAGAAAATTCACAGCCTGGGGAAAGCAGGAGGCAATTGTGGGCTTAAATTAACTCGATGTCTTCCTGATTCTGGTCTGCTGAAGGGGCAGCAAAGTCCACCAGCATAGCATAGCCCTAGGAAAATGTCAAGTTGCAATATCAATTCCAGGGCTTCCTAGAATGTGGACTTACTGCCTGTGTTTAGCTCTGCCCTGTGGTCCTGCTGCAGTGCAGGTCCTGTAGGTTTTCCTGATGGGCACTGCTGAAGTACCTGACCCACAGAGAAAACCCTGCTGCTGGACTCTTGATGTTCTGCCATATCAGTGTGTTTTACACTCTGTGATGTACAGTCCTGGTAATTGCACAAGAAGGATATCGACTTTGTGAACATGAGGTACAATATGCCTTATTAAAATACAGACGGATCAATTTTGCACAAAACTCTGCCAGCACAAACCAACCACACCCAGAAAACCCCATCATCTGTGAAGGCTTGGGTAGGCTGCCATGCACTGTAGTGACCACATTTGAAAACTAGAGTTTTACATGCTCTGGTTCACTCCCATGGGAATTGACGTTGTATAACAGTGAAGTTGAACTTTATAAATGTGTATTTTTGGTTTCAGATTTCCTTCTAAGCATTCAGAAGGTCTGGTCATCTATGTCTTATGACCAAGTATGAGAGAAGTGAACTGTAATATATTACACTTTGCCATCTGCTATCCAACTTCTTTTCATTTTTAAAGGAAGAAGTTTTGGTCCATTTTGCTGAGTACCCCATTTGTAGTCACTTCCACTGTCCTCTATGGTTCCTTCACATATGGTGGCACAAGAACAAAGCCTAGTGGTGTGAAAAAAAGTGTCATTCTGAGTCAGCCAGCCTAGGCACAGCATTTTCTCATACTCTCAAGACTAGCTCCAGTGCTTCCCATAACCTGGATGTTATGGTGCATGTTTTTCTGCAGCCCTGGTTTGCACAGCCAGGTTTGCACTCTGCACATCCTGATGCTTCCTGAAGGTGTGGGCTTCTTTTCCAACTCCTACAATTGTCATAGTGAAAGACAAGTAGGCAGAGGAAGGTACTCTGTGTTCTCATTCTGGGTGGCCTGAACATTTCTTCAGGGCCAATATGGTTAAAAGTCCACCTGTAAAAGAAAGTTGTTCCTATTGAATAGGATCCTGTTAGAGTTTGAAGTCAAGGTAACTGTTTAAATAGTGACACCCATTTTGAATAGGGAATGACTGTCTCCTAAATCTACTGGATTGTGTCTGCAGCCTTTGAATGAGGCCAAACTGGGTTTCCTGAACTTTCTGACATCACTTCTTGTACGCAAAATCTGTTCTTATATGGAAAAGTATGGCCCCTACTGGCAGCCAATTAGCCCTGCCAGCTTGCTGTGCCTGGTAGTGCACCTCATTAGCCATTGCAAAATTCTACAGCAAATCAACTCAGTCTTCAGATTCATATAGCATCTGTTCAGGGTGGCTCAGTGCTGTGTCCATCACTTTTTCTGCTGGCTCCAGTACAGCCTAACTGAGGACTGATTGCTTTGGTTATCAGCAGTGGCATGAACATAATCATGTCACATTGCCAGGATCTAATAGGCTTTATGAGACACTGCCTGTTTGCAGGCAGGACTATGCTGGGCAGAGAGCAGCTAGGTGCTGGAGGAAAGGAGGTGTTAAAGGAGAGCACCTATGCTGTGCCTGGTAGGAAGCAGAGGGCAATTTTTGAGTTCTCAGTCCTGCCATCTCTGGTTACATGCTTCAGGTGGAATTTTGCTCTCACAGAAATAGATGGAAAACTACTGATGTCAGTGGAGAATTACTTGTGTGTTTCAGATCTAAACTGAATTGCTGTACTGTCATTCACCTGCTCAGAAAGCTGAGTAACTCTGTGTTTTGTTGCAGCAGAAATGTGTGTTTTATCATGGTCTTTAAAAAGTACTTTAAAATCCTCTGCTAAAAGCTGCTTTAAGTATGTCCATTGTTAGAAAGGGAGAGGAAGGACCTGAGAAATACAGTATTACAGCCACATCTTTGGGTGCATCAGCAACAGTAAGCACCTCTGAATCTTGACTGTTTGAAATAAAAATCCCAGAGCCTTATAACAGATTGCAGCAGCCTGTGTGTAACCTGCCCACTCCTGGCTGGAGATAGTGAGATGTTTCTGGTCACCATGAGTTTGGCCAGGGGCTTTTGTCTTCCTTGTTTACTGCAGGTAGTGACATCTCCATCTACTTTTCTTTCTGTACTACTCTGGTCCTGGGAATAAGAGAGCTGTTTTCCATCTGGTCCATGCTACCAGGACCAGTTATGCTGTCTGCTTTCTCAAATCTCCCTCTGTCAATCTCATGCTTAATGTTCTCTTTAGCCATATGTCCTGTTTTTACCAGTTCTCCAGCTCCTGTTCTTTCCTTTTCTTGCTGGAAACTTCTCAAGGATATGCCTTCTGGGAAACAAGATGTGTTTCATATAGTAAAGCTGGAAACTACAGGGACTTTCTCACACTGTTCTCAGCAGTGTTTGCCCAAGAATCAATGTGAAAGAATCTGTTTTGTAGCTATCCAAGCTCACAGATTCAAACAGAGCAGAAAACCAGTCTTAAGGCTTTGAATTTAGATTCATTTAGAATGCCAGGTCTTCGGGGCACAGCTCTGTGACACCATGTTCAGGTGTGCAAACGCTCAGCGCTCAGAAATGGTTTGTGCTTCCTTCCACCTGTCTGGGACAACTCAGGTGCCAGCCTCTTGTTTTCTTTTTTCTGCAGCATCTCAGGCTATGGAGCTGCTGGTGGGAAAGGAGGGAAGAACACCATGGTGCGATCCCACGGCGTGTCTGTGCTGGGAATTTTTGACCTCCAGAAGGATGATATGCTGTATATATTGGTGGGACAGCAAGGAGAAGATGCTTGTCCTAGTGTAAGTGATTACCTTTTTGTTTTGCCTTCATCACTTCTACCAATCTATGGAGTTTTGTCTTTTCACACAGAAAAACATTGTCCACAAGGGCTTTGGGGCTATAGGAGTCAAGAAACAGGTACAGTGTTACTGGGAGAGCATGAGAAGATGCAGCCCCACGTCCCTGTGCTTGCTTCTCTTCAACGTTTGGGCCCTCTTGTTAATACACAACAGGTTCCTGATGGATCTGCATATCTCAGAGCACCTGTGGGGGGGTTGGAGACAAAAGACAACCCTGTCTTCTGTTCCTCTGTAGATCAGTCTTCAAGACTGACTTTGCAGAGGATTTTGACCTTGCTCCACTATTGAGCCATTATCATTTACCCTGCACCTCTGGAGATATCCACGTCACAGGGCCTGCTTGGTTATTCTCCAGAGGGGAATAGGAAAGACAAATCAATCGTTGCTGGGTCAGTCCTGATTTTTGTGTTACTAACCAACCCTTGCTGCAAATGTCTTGACAGAAAGATGGGCACTATTTGTATGCACAGTAGTTTATTAATTGTTTTGTATTCTTTGGATCAGGATGGGGGAATAGGACATCCTCATGGAGAAAACTAAGCATTATCTGATGAAATTCCTCCTACAGGTTTGAGCTGGACATTTAAATGATGTGCATTTCTCAGCTGTTAATGGCTGGAATCCAAGAGATGAAAGCTCAGTAGTCTGTTAGAGCAGAGAAAGGCTGAAGGATATAGACAAGTAAGAGGGGTTCTCAAGGCTGACTGCTGAAGTAAATAATGTTAAAACTAGAATTACACATATCTACAAACAAACCATTAATATAAGCCTTTTTGAAATGAGAAATGGCCGAACTCAAACGTCCATCCAGCGTCTTTAACTAGGACATTCCAGCTGAGTGTAATATATGGACTCATTAAATTGCAGGCCACTGTAATCTTAGTGAGAATTTATTGAGTGCTAATGTAATTCTTTCATTGAGGCAAAGAGATTGCATTGACTTGTAGAGGGGACTTTTACTAGATTGGATTGTAATCAGTTATGTCTTTCCCATGAAGGATTATTTTTTTTGTAATCTAGTGGTTCCTTTGGGTCATTGACTTTGTCATTTTATTAATCATTCCCACCCAACTCCAAATCAATTAAGGAGAGGGGAAAAACAGGGAAAGGAGGACTGTTTAGTTCTTCAGGCAAGTCTGCACACACAAAATGGATGCTACTCATTCTCTGGCATAATTTAGAATATATTTTGTGGTCAGTAGTATAATTTGTAATTTTAGTATACTTTTATCAGGTTCTTCTTCCACAAGAAAACATATACATGAAAGTAGAAGGAATCAGAAGGTCAATACTACTATAACAAATGTTTGTGCATTTTCCCCTAAAAGTGTTGGTTTAGTAAGTTCAATGTGCAATAAATATGCAATATAACAAAATAGGGCTGCTGAGGCAAAACCTGTAAAGTAAAATAAGCTAGAAGCAAAGTTTGCAACTTGAAAACACTCACAGCAGGGTCCTGCTTGTCATGCACTTTAGTGCTCCAATTTTAAATCAAAACATTAGTTAGGTCATAGTCCTGAAGTATGTATAAAGGATGGTTTAATGTTGTGATTGAAATCAGTTAGTGAATTCAGGGATTTGCCTAATACAGAAAGTTCACTATGTTTGGTGCTAATTCATGGAAGGGAAAAAAAGCTAAGTAAGAAATATGGAGGCTTTTCAGTGAGGTATTTTCATTAGCATCAGGTGAATATTGCAATCAAAGGTGGGATTGCTGCTGTTTTGGTAGGCAGTGGTAGTTGCAGTAGAATTGCTGCTAAGTTCAACAGAGAGGCACATTGGCTGCATGGCCCCAACCAACAGAGACTGGAAATGAGGTAAAGAAACTTGTATTCTCTCTATGTCTCTTCCATTTGGCTGTTGTGTGACATGAGACATCCTTGCCGAGTTATTCCCTTAATCCACTTGTGAAATACAGACTGTTAATGCTGGGAAATACTTGCAGCAATTTCTGCCACATTAAGAGTTTATGGAGCTGTTTTACATGGTAATAGGTATCAGCACTGAGCTTGCTTCAAAATAATTCAGTTAAAAATGGCAACAAAATCTTCTGATGAAGCTGGAGGCAAAAAGCCAGATTGTTCTAGAAAAGCATTCATTTGGTTGTGCTCATGTAGTTTCACTGGAGGAATATTTCTTGCTTTGGGATGGTAAAGGATTCGTGAGACCTCTGTGTACAAGGGCGTGGAAATTTCTCACCTGAATTCAGACCTGGTCTTCTGTTTGCAGACTAATGATGTTATCCAGAAAGTCTGCATTGGAGAGAACAATGTGATTGAAGAAGAGATTCGTGTGAACAGAAGTGTCAATGAATGGGCAGGAGGAGGTGGAGGCGGGGGCGGTGCCACTTACATATTTAAGGTATGGAAACACAGTCCCCATGCACCTTCAGCATCAACATATCCTGCCACCTGCCTCTGAAAAATCCTTTATAAACCTCGGGGAGAGGGTCCACAGAGTGACCCCCAAGTATCCTTAATTTCCACTTGAGAAATGTAGGGATCTGAGCTGGTTCTTCACACTTCTTTGAACTGCTCTGCAATATGGCCACACTTGCTTCAGTGGCTTGGAGTGATCCTTTGCAAACATTGTGGGCTGAACTAGAGGGTTTTTTTCAATAAAAACTGAGATGCTGAAGCGTAGTCCAACAGCAAAGGGCAAATTCTGCAGGACTTCATTCAACTCTGTCATTGTAAAATGTTAGACTTCAGCTATACATTTGGCCTGACAAGAAAAGTTGAGGATAGCCTATATGTTTTCTGTTGGCAATCCTGTAGCTGTGGATCACTGATGTCTCCTGTCCTGTTTGAGCTGAGACAGTACTCATTCCAAACACTGGTTTCAGGCAGTCCTTTGCCAGGGGAGACACTGTGTTGCACTGTACAGAGCAATGCTCCTCAGCTGTTTCATTTGATAAGAGTCATCACATGGGACGTTACAGGCTTTCTAAGAACCATCCCCATGGTAGACAAAATTCACAGAGTTGCTGACACTGCTGTTTCCTGTTGCAGAACTTGGTAGGACTAGTGCTTGCTATTCATTAATTTTCTGGATGTGGGTGCATAAATAATGTAATGACAATGTTACAGTGCTGAGCAGCCCTAGATGCCTGCTTGGTGCAACATGCAGTAACTATCATGTGGCTGAACTTCCATTGACATGTGTGACTCAGTTTGAACATTGCCTTTATTTCTGAATTTGTTAAGATGGAGAACGGAGAACCGGTCCCCTTGATAATTGCAGCAGGGGGTGGTGGCAGGGCCTACAGGGCCAAAACGGACACATTTCATCCAGAAAGACTGGAGAATGATTCCTCTATTCCAGGGTTGAATGGAAATTCAGGAGCTGCAGGTAAGGAAAGTTTATTCCTTTTAAGAAAACCTTTGTGAATATGTGGTACTCCCAGATTCCTCCTCCTCACAAGAAGGTGAGACAAAACTCATGAAAACACAGTTCAGGGGGAACAGAGAATTATTACAAATGCAGATAGAAGGTACCCACAGCGCTGGATACTTGGCATAAATAAGGGTATCAGAGATGGTATAGCCATAGTGATGGTAACATTCTCCCAAAATAATGTAGAACCTCTCATAAACAAAGCTGTTCGATCTTTGATGTGGAAGTTTGCAGTGCCAATGTGGCCATCCTGCTCCCTGCACTGTTTTGTGCTGTGTGGACATACTCACAGTTTCCCTGGCCTATGCAGAAAGAGTCTAATTGCACCCTGGCTAAAAGTCTCTGTGAAGAGACCTTGGACTGAACAACCAGCAGAGCTGAAAGTGAGTCACTGGTGAGTATGTTGTGTGGAGAGCAGGACTGGGACATGTTTTCACATCCCTTTCACTAAATTCCTTTTCTTCTACTTTAGAACTGACATTGGTTTTTTTCAAAAGTTGGGTTTTTTGCAATGAGAGGGGGAAAGTCTGTAAACTAGAAATAAGAGGCTGGAGATATCTTTTTACATTTCCATAGAAAATACTTGTTCTTGTATGGTAGGTGGAAAGAGGTGCAGATGATGACTTTCGGCTGAGGTGTTTTGAATGGGTGCTTGTCCTGCAGATCCCTGCAGTGTTTTTTACACAAAAAGTAACCCCCAGCTGTGCCTTTTCTCTTCTGTCAACTGCAGGTGGTGGAGGTGGCTGGAATGATAACACTTCCTTCCTGTGGTCAGGAAAATCCTTGCTGGAAGGTGCTACTGGAGGAAGATCCTGCCCCCAGGCCATGAAGAAGTGGGGGTGGGAGACAAGAGGGGGTTTCGGAGGGGGTGGAGGGGGGTGCTCCTCAGGTGGAGGAGGCGGAGGATATATAGGTAAAGTGGCTTCGTGTTCAAGGTGTCCCTTTCCCTCCTTTAGTGCTAATGGTCAGCAAAATGCTGATGATAATTCTCCTGTAGCTAGCATATTTGACTGTTATTTCCTAGTATGTCTATGTGTTGCCTTTTTAGCACTAGATGAACTTTTGCAGTTAGTCTTTGAGCGAAGAGCCAGATGCCAGTCCTTCAGCTGCAGCCCTGGCTTTGCGCTCTGCAAAATGTGACATTAAGATCCTGCTGTGATTCCTGAGCCTTTCATGTTGGGGTGACAGTGCTGGAGAAGAAGGAGCCACAGCTATGTGCTCCAGTTTCCAGCACCTGTGTTTGGAGGACTTTGGTCCTGGAGACTGGCAGCCAGGCTTTATGCCAAGGGAAAGACACAGCTTTTCCCCTGCTCTGCTGTGGGTGGGCTTTGGTCCTACACAGGTGGTCTCTGGAGGCAGAGGCTCAGGCTGCCAGCCAGGACCCCTCTTAATATGACTTCAGTCAACAAGGAGCTAATTTCATGTGCCCCTGTGTCTCAGGGCAGCTGTCAGATGGCATTATGTTGATTACAACTGGTGTGGGCCAGATTCAAGGTCTCTACTAACCCACAGTCTCCTGGGCCACATAGTTTCTGCAGCCATCTGCGCTGTGGTGGACTCTTTAACCCCTGGCTCTCCACAGCTTAAACTAAGTATATGGTAGACTAGAAAACTTGAGAGGAAGTAATGAGTTTAAATGATTAAGTGCATGTTTTGTACCAATGTTACTGTGTAATGCTTCTTTTTCCAACAGAATGATTCACATGATTTTTTTTATTTCACTGAAGACAATTAAAGGGAAAAAGCTATTTTTGGGTGGGGTGGGGGAATAGTTGCATGCTTGAAGTACAAAATATATGGCCCATACTGTGTTTCTGATATTTGTTATGTATTGCCCGTATTTGCTTCTGTTGTGTTCTATATGCTCAAGCACAAATGAGCAACTCATAAATTCCTTCAGTCCCCACTCCTGGTGGACCACCCTGCTTTTAGGGTGCAAAGGAGAGGAAGAATATCAGGTTATTCATTCCCTCTGCTGACACAGTACTCAGTAACTTGATCAGCAAGGGTACTAATTTAGCCCTTGAGTACTGCTGCTTTCCAGTCTCTTGGCTACATAAATTTTAAGAAGGGCTTATATGTTTCACAGCATCCAAATGGTTAAAGATTAAGTTTGTGCCTTAGTTTGCAATAGTCTACCTAAACAGAGCTAATAAATTGATTGTCACACGCTTCTGTTACTAAATTCAAATTCTAGAGATAAAGGACAGTGGTTCGTGCCACGACTTGCCAAATATTCCCTATATAAAAATTGTTTTAATTTTTCTCTTTTCTCATTTGGATGCCTCCCTAAATATACTGAATTTATGCATGTTGCCATGTTTATCTGTGTTTTATTGTTCTGTGAGCCTCAGTCTGTTAAGGTAACTTCTGGTTTGGCATAGGTGGCAATGCTGCAGTGGACAATGACCCAGAGATGGATGGGGAGGATGGTGTGTCCTTTATTAATCCAATTGGTACTTTATACACTCCAGCACTTAAAGGTATTCATACTGGTCAGAAGTCATCTGGTGGGCTTATTTAATTTTAAAAATAGTAGGACATTTTGTAACCCTTTGGGTACAGTTCAGTGTCATGAACATGAGGAGGCAGAAAGTATATAAAGTACAGTGGAATAAGCAGAAGTAGCAGGAAAAAAACAGGGTGAGGGAGCATCAAGCCTATTAGGAAGCACTCCCAACAGTACAGTCTACCAGCCTACAGAATAATTTTGGACAAGGAAAGTTATAACAGAACCTCATAGCTCAGACACTTTAGGAAAGAAACAGACAAAACATCTGACTATTCACTAACAAGCAAGTTCCTTAGAGTGTCCCTTGGTAAAATATCCAGGCGCTACCCAGCAGTGCATGGGAGTGAAAAATACTTCTACTCCAACCTGTGTTTTCCCAGAAGTCAGTGTCTTTGATATGTTTACAATGTGTTCAGAAAACAACAAAAACAACTACTTGTTAAAAAAAAAGGAAAAAAAGTTTGCTTTAGAACAACCAAAAGTATTTTCAAAGACAGATGCACTCTGACATGGTAGATTCAGCCAGAAAGCTTTGAAGACATTGCAGTGATTGATCTTGGAGGGAGTAAAGGCCAGGAAAGAAAAGGGTGAACCCAAGGAAATTATAGGAATGGTCTTTACAGTAATTAACTCAGCTTCTTCATCCACTCCCTAGTGACAGAGGGGCACGGAGAGGTGGAAATTAGGCTGCACCTTAACTGCAGTCACTGTGAGATGGACGAGTGCCATGTTGATCTTGAGACTCAAAAAGTCATTTGCTTTTGTGAGCCAGGCACAGAGTTGGCTGAGGATGGTGTGTCTTGCACAGGTAAGTAGGTGTGTGGGGTACTGCTAACGTGTGAGACAGAAAATGCGTGGCCAAAGGTTGTAGTTTGGACTGTAAGACATCCTGAAAGTGCTACTTAATCTTTCTTAGACCTGCCTTCCATTGAATGTAACTTTCTTTCCTGCTGGTATATGCTGCAGACTTATTTTGCCAGGATATAGCCACATCAACACTGAGGACTGGGGCACTGAGCAGCAGTGCTACTTTGCTCTACAGTGTATGTTTGGCATACTGGGCAGATCCGAGCAGAGTCACATTTTGTGCCTGCATGTGCTGGTGCTGCCAATCTGCTCTGAAATCCTGAAAGTTTGCTCACTGAAGGAGTTTTCCAGCTAAACTTAAATGCCAGCCCAGTCTTCTAAAGAACAAAAAAGTGTACAAGATGAAAGAAAATATGAGTCCTGTGGATTTGGACATTTAAGTAAAACTTCAGAAACTGAGAGAAATCCTGTGCAAGATTTCTCTGAGAAAAAGTAAATACAGTGCCTGTACTTCCCTTTCCTTCAAAACCAGGTGCTCAGAGCTCCATTATTAAGTTTGCTTCATTCTTGTGCAGCGGTTAGAGCAGGTCACCCCAGGGATTTGGGATCCTGCTTTCAGCTTTGTCACTGGCATGGGAAAATTGTTGTGTTTTTACCATTCCTGCCTGTAAGAGGGGTAAAAAGTATGGTCATTTTGTCAAGGTGAAGTAAACCTTAATAGCATGATCCCATATGAGGATGCAGTTCACTGCACAGTTATCAGGTTTTTCTGCCTGGATTACATGCATTTAGGAGATGATACATTGCAGTCCTCCTCCTGCTTTTGCTGTGATTTGGCATTGATAGCAGCACTTTAACCCTGACAATGTAATGTTCTTTCCACCTCCCCAACCTCCTGCCCCCGTTTTTTATGGTCTTGTTTTCACACCCAGGAAATTCACATGTTAATTCATTGATAGTGAACCATCTGTTTTAATGGCTTGATATTAATTGAGGAAAGTGAAACAATGAGGTATGAGAAGTCATAGATCCTGAGAACTGGTCATGCCAGAGGTTGCTCCTATGCTATAAGAGCAGCAGATGAGTAAATGGAAGGAAGAGTAGAAAAAATTTTGACTGCAAAAAAGTGGCTCCTGGAAGATCATTTCAAACATATAATTCCTTCTTCTCCTTTCTGTTACAGCTGAGCCAGTGGTTCGTCTCCCTTTCTCCTTGGTCTTGTCTGTAGTGACTTCAGCACTGGTAGCTGCTTTAATTTTGGCTTTTTCAGGAATCATGATAGGTGAGTGTTTCTCTGTAAAAGATATTTCCATATGAAGGCTGGATCTAAGCCAGGGATAATTGGGCCCTGAGAGGCAAAAGGATTCAGGTTTTCAGCTACTGCTGTATTTAATGACAACTTCCCAAACACATCTTAGTTGTTTCCAACCACAATGACCAATTCGAGGAGACTTCAGTTACTGACTGCATCTCAAAAGAGACATTATTATTCATGTTGCACTGTGAAGCTGCCAGAACACAGCTGCTCCTGGTTTTGTGAGATCTGGTGCTGTTTAATGCCTAAAAGCTTCTTTATTTCTGTGCCTATATACAGATTTCACCTCTGAATGTATGACATTTAAGCTTAAACTCTCACATAGGTTCCTCTTTCACAAACTGCTACCTAGTAGGATATGGGTATTCCTGGCATTTTTATTGAAACTCTGAAAGGTATTTTTCACCTTGTCATGTTCTTATTTTAAACAATTGCTCACCTGCATTTGGTGCAAGCAGAATAGATTTGAATCAGTGAGAAGCAGTCAGGGATTCGTTATCCGGCTTTGCCACCGTTCTTCGTCCACTCCCTTGGGGGGGAGGAGAGGGATGAACCTAGAGCAGGAAATTAGATTTGCACAGCTGTTTCAGTTTTAAGAGTTATCAGTTGCACACACATGGTCCTACATCTATGATTTCTGTCCTGACAGTACCTTTTTACAATGACTAAATACTTCTGAGGAGTGGAAGAGTAATCCTCTTTCCATCCAACGAGCCTATCATTTCCATCTCACGAAAGGGCAACGACTTAAAAAATCAAAGCAAAGGCAATGAGGAGGAAAATGGAGGACAGGAAGGGTTTGTGGATAGGTCATTACATCCATCTGCCTTTGTGAGTGCATGTTTACCCCTTAAATTTTTCCCCTGAGCAACATCTGCTGGAGAAGATGCAATAACTATTACTGTCACAGTCTTTGGGCTCAATCCAGCTCCCACAGAAATCAATAGCGATTTAACCTGCTCATGATTGTCATCTTCTTCTGGAAAAAATTCTGCAATATCACTTACTATTTCAAGGAATATCCTCAGGATGTCTTCTTTCAAGGTGTGGTTTTAAACGATGTTACAGAAGTATCAGTGAAGCGATGCAAGGAATATAGCACTACCATAAACTGACTTCAAATGTAGTCCTACCGTGCTGTTTAGAAACAGAGGAGATTTTGAAAAATTAGCTATTTTTTGTGTCCAGTGTGCTATTCTGAGGAAACAGCTTAGGCTATCCATTTTGAACAATATGATGCAATAATTCGTTTCAGACTTTAGTCACTTCTGTGTGATTTAGTAAAGTTGGTTATACCCTAGCTCTCACAGTTTCAAACTGAACTTGTTTGGAAGGTCTGGCTAAACTAAATAGAGCAGAACAAAACCATCAGAACTGTGAACTCTGACGTCTCTCCAAGTGAAATTCATTTTACTTTTTCCAGACAGTCTATGAACAAGCCTGTTTCTTCATAAGATGTGTAAATCAAAGGTTCCTGGGCATCTTCAGGTCCCATTTTCTATCTGTAATTATTTGATGTACAGAAATATGCCAGTGTCACTGGCTGGTTTGATTCCCTGAAGTCTGGCCACACCACAGTGGATGCCAGTGAGAAGTGCTGTCCCAAATCCAGCCTCTGTACGTGGCTAACTGTGTTCTCCATGTTTAGTGTACCGCCGCAAGCACCAGGAGCTGCAGGCCATGCAGATGGAGCTGCAGAGCCCAGAATACAAACTGAGCAAGCTGCGCACCTCCACCATCATGACAGACTACAACCCCAACTACTGCTTTGCAGGAAAGACCACATCCATTAGTGACCTTAAAGAGGTGCCTCGAAAAAACATCTCCCTCATCCGGTAAATGCATCTCTGCCTGCCCTGTCCTTCACGCTGTACACCCTCATATCCTGGCTCTCCTAGCGAGGTGTGAATGCACAGCTGTGTGCAGGCACACACAAATTCTTGCACACTTTTAGGCTCATGGCCCCTTTCATAAGATGTGAAGCTGCAGTAGTTAGGCTTGTGTGGAGGGTACTGGATTTTGGCATTCACCTTAACCTCTGCAGGTGCACTGTTCATCTCCTGGGATTGTGAGGAGAACTGAATAGTCATCACCAGTAATTCAGATACATCTTTTACATGCTATGCAGGGAATGGCCCATTGCCATGAGCTGATGAAATTCTGGGATGGCTGAGGCTTGGAGGATGCTCTTTTAAATATTTGGTGGGATCTTTGGTAAAGATAATGACCTCCTTAAGTGCAACAGCAAGGAAAGCAATGGGTTTGAAAATGCCAGATAGTATTAAAAAGACAGGGATATAAAGCCAGCAGGATAGTCACATCTAGATGAGAACTTTTGGAAAGCTTAAAAGCATCTCCTAAGAAAAACTTGAAAATTCAGAGTTCTTACATACTTTGCTCTACTGCAGGATAGTTGTGAATGTGGCAGTACCCTGGTACCATGCAGTGTTACACAAAGAAACCAAGTGGAAGCAGGAGTCCTTGGAAAACTGAGAAGCTTAAGGTGCTAAAAAAGATGATGCTCAGAGCAGTCTATGCAGTCTGCAATGTTTTGCTGTCTCTTATCTCATTGCCCCTTACCTGCACATCTTGCTGGACTGCATCTGCAAATTTCCAGTGTACCCTGTGCTGCTGCTCCTTTTGTGACTTGGATTTTGAAAGGAATTTTGAAATGCAGCAAGCAGATAGCAGAGGATATAGCTGGGATTGACAAGGGAAGGGAAAGTGAACTTTTTGGAAGGAGGGTGAGTTATGAGCTGTTTATCCCCTCAGTTTGTAATAGGTTGGTCAGGCAGAGCCAAGAATGGTGTCTCAAGCTGATACCTACAAAATGTTATTACACGAAGTGGTTGAGTCACAGGCAACATGAGTCCTCAGTGTAGTTTCACTGCCCAGACTGGTTCTATCCTGGCAAAACTACAGACAGAGCTTATGCAACAGCAGGGCAGATTGTTCTTGCTTGTTCATATGGACAGGAGAGCAACAGCCCACAGAAAAGCAGTCCATTGATACAGCAGAGACAGAATCAGTACAGCTCTCAGCCCAGACCTGGCTCTAACAGGAGAGTGCATGTTGTAGGAGAGAGCTTTATTGAGAGCCTTTTACCCAGACTGAGATGCAGGAATGCCTCTTAGAGGCTCAAAATACTACTGCCCAATGTGCAGCCCATGCAGGGTTTAGAGGGACTCAGGATTTGGGATGCAGCCTCATCCTCTGCCATATTTCACTGTGTCATTATGACAGGCCACTGATGTGAAATAGCTATTGTTGCACCAGTTGACTTAATGTTAAGAGAGTGAGGACAGAATAGACAGGTTTGCAAAATCTCTATCACAAGGACATGGGACATGAGCTATTGTATGATTACTCTTATTCCTTTCTCTTTTTCTTGTAATCTTATTCAAAATAAAACTGTAAGTTTCATAATATGATCATTGCCAGAAACAATTCTCAGCACAAATTCCTGGAGCTGAGTGCTTTACAAAGCACTGTCATCACCATTTACTGGCTAAGGTACTTGCCCAGAATCACACAATAAATCAGGAGAAGTTATTTGGTTTAGAATTCAGGTCTTTTGAGAATCGTTGTGCCTCCTAGTTTCTTGCTCAATGTTTTGTTTAATGGTGATGCAGAAATATCATGGGAGCTATTAACATGTTTTGGGTGTGTAAACACCAAGACTTAAGCCCTGTCTTTATTGATCTGTTTTGGAGCACCCACCACTGAGCACTGAATACCAAAGCCATAGATGAATGCTCTCTGTTACGTGCTGCAATGCCAGCAGCTCAATTTCACTGGGAAATGTTTGCTTCCATGGATGACTTTCCCTTCCAATTAAGTACAATGTAGGTCCATGAAAGATCTCACCAAGGTCTGATCCCTTGCTTATTGTCAATATCCAATTCTCCCTGTTACACTGCCATGACAATTGTGAGCCCGTTCTGTGAGCTGTGTCCACAGTGTTATAATGTGTGTTCTCTGTAGTAAAACCTTCTTGTCTTCTCTGGTCTGTCCAGGGGTTTGGGCCACGGAGCCTTTGGTGAGGTATATGAAGGTCAGGTGACAGGGATCCCCAGCGACCCCACTCCCTTGCAGGTGGCTGTGAAAGTAAGTGACAGTGTATGAGTTATCATGATGATTTCATGCACCTTTCACCCAAGAGACCCAATGCATTATAACAATGAAGATGAATGAAGCATTGCTCTAAGTATTAAAGGATATGGCTAGAAATGTTGCTGCTCTTTTGCAACACTTCAATCCATCACAGCAATGGTACATCTTGTAGCATATGTGAGACTACTAAAAGAGGTATGTAAATAGTAAATAGGCAAAGATTTCCCATAGAGCTACAGTAGACTGCAGGAATGAGAACTAAATCCATCCTCTGTCCACCCTCCCCATGCTACTCCTGCTTGGTAATCTGTCCAAAGCCTTGTGAGTCAGAGGCCAAAAGTCTTCACAGGGCCAAAACCTGCAGGCACATACATCAAAGACCCTGCAAGTAGGAGATAGCTGGTTTTCCAGAGGTCTCAGCACTCCCTTACAGGATGGATATGCATTGGAGTGAAGCTAAATCCTAAGAGACCCTGGTAGAGTTCTCCAGGCCTTCAGCAGCCTAGCTGGCTTGTTTTCTCCTAGAGATTACATAGCAGCACCATTCTGCTGCTGGTTATAGATCCCAGTCTTGCTGGAAGGTAGGATCATTAAACTGCAGAGAACTCAGGAACTGTGACCTCATTCCTCATCCTCTATACAGCAGAGTCCCATATGTTGAACACTTCTTGTGCACTCTGGGCTATTTCCTTTGCTGGGAAGAGGATGACCGTGGTATTGATGGGCCAGGTGTTCTGATACTTATCTTTCAACAGGCTTCACAGTCTATTTTAGGAATGCTCTAATGGTTATCTTAGAGTGAGGTTTCCTTTAGAGAAAGGATTGCTGCAGACAATGTTAGTGCCAGGTGTTCTACATCTCTAAGTTGAAGTATCTTCTCCTTGTCAACCTGTTCTTTCTTTTCCAGACATTGCCAGAAGTGTGTTCAGAGCAAGATGAGCTCGACTTCCTCATGGAAGCTCTCATTATTAGGTGTGTATGAATCACATGAACAGCACTTGTGTAGGCTTGCAAAGCCCAACAAAATAAAGAAAAAAGGCTCTTTATAAAACTACTATACAGTAGTTTTAGCACAAAGAGAATAGGCATTACCATCCTTTTCTGTTCTTCTTACAAATGAAGAAGTACCAAATTATTAAAGGCTAAATTTTCATAAGGATCCACATAGGTTTTCATTAGCCAAAGTGAAAAATTTAAGGCCCAGATTTTGAAATTGATAATAGGATTTTTTTGTTTCTCTTAGAGAGAAGAAGATACCTTAGGAATTTGAGCTCAACTAGTGAAAGCTAACAAATGGCATTAACTTTATACTGTTGTCATGTCATGTGTCAGTGTCTGAATCCCAGAATCCATGGAACTACTTTCCCATCACGTTTGAGAGGTGGGAAATAAGGAAGTATTAGAGACTAGACCTTGAGGAATATCCCCTACAAGCAGATCCCTGTGTCAGTATGCTACTTAGAACACCGCTGCCCTAGCCCAACTTCTGCCTCTTGGATGGGGAAAATTAAGAGCAGACTTTTCTCTGCTGTCAGACATGTTCTGCTTCCTATGCCCCACACATCTTGCTGCAGCCCAAAAAGAATGCAGAAAACAGGGAGAGGAAAAGCAGCCAAAAGCCACTGCTTCCCCATCTCCATCCCAGCAATATGTAGATAGAATGGGGGTGTAGTACTTTAGCATTGTGCAGTTGCCCTACCTTTGAGATTTGGTACTTTCTAGGGGGGAAAAAACCCCAAACCAAAACATTCCCTGCAGCAAAAAGATTTGAACATTTTCTGCTATTGTGCTCCACAACTGAGTGTCCCTGTGTCCACAGCAAGTTCAACCACCAGAATATCGTGCGCTGTATCGGGGTGAGCTTGCAGGCCCTGCCCCGCTTCATCCTGCTGGAGCTCATGGCTGGAGGAGACCTGAAATCCTTCCTGAGAGAGACACGGCCTAGACCGGTAAGCAAAGAGTAAATTCTGTTTTATTTACAGAGCTGCTGCCACAAGGCAAACATTTAGCTATGAAAGGTCTGATCTATGCAGATGCTATTTCCCAGCATTTAAATGGTCACCAAATTTCAGTTGCTGTAAGACCACTGTGGAGGCAGGAGCCAAGTGGATAGGGAACAGATGCTGCTGGGGCTATGCAGAGCTGCTTCATCCTTGGACTTTGCTAGATAGCATTGTAAATACTACCCAAAGAAAGACCAAAATCCAAGTCTAAAAAATAGAAGTTAACTCTTACCTTCCTCTCACCAGCTGGGGGCAGGCTAGGGGAAAGTGTTGAGCTAGTAACATTAAAAAAATAAATCCATTATTTAAATTGCTGATCAGATGCATTTCTGTGGGTATCTGTCAGTTTAAATTTGATACAGGCAAGGAGACAATCCAGCCTGGAGCTGTCGACTTAATAGCAACTATCTTTAGTCCAGAGTCTTAAAGATTTTCCCCACTGAAATCAGCATCAATAGGAAGAGACAGTCAACTAGAAATGTGGAAGAAATAAATTATGACTTCTAGAGAGAATTCAGTATTTCGGAAGCATAAAGTTTCTCTGGGTCAGAAAGTCACACAGCTATTGCTGAAGTTTAAGACCAGACCCCAACTTCATACTTTGTCTCTAAGTTCATCAGAGGATAAAATGCTGCCTTTTATTAGTACAAGAGAAACACAAATTTGCTCTAACAGATATCAGTAAGATTCTTGAGGCATCTGAAAACAGATCAACTTTTTTTGTTTTCCATGCAGTGTGGTTTTCAGACCTATAAAATGGTCAGTGAGACTCAGAAGCACTGCAGTCTTGAAGAGGTTGCAATAAAGTGGCTCCTTCCTGGATAAGGAGGCTAAACACCCAGAAAGGAAAGTCTGAAATCTGAGCAAGCAGACTTTATAAATACTGGTTGTTTTTCTGAAGCACCTAGAGATGCTCATACAAATGGGCTGAACTTGGTGGTCAGTGAATGGAGAAGTTCATGTTTTGCAACGTGGGCTCCATTCCCATCCAGTGCAGTATAAAATGGCACAGGTAAAATATGTAAATATTTTAAACTGATATCCAGTGCAGTGCAAAATATGCTGCCAGGTAAGTGCTTTGTTCAAAACTGCCCAGCCAGGCTGTGCTAGATGTATGAAGGGCAAGAGGAGCAGGAGGGGGTTTGGCTGCTTAAATTAGAGAAGCCAGCTCAGTGATGGTAAAAATTTTGTGAGGAACTACCAAGAACACTGGTCCTGCACAGAAGGAATTTTTACCTACTTGCAGTAAAATGAGCCACTTGCTTTTGTAGATGAAAAGCCCTTAATCATGACAGACTGAAGTCATGGGAGCCTTCTGATCTGAGAGGTATTTTTCTGTTTGGTCCTACCCCAGTCAAGAGTTCTTCTTGCAACAACTTCTGTTCCTGTCAGCAGTAATTCTGCACAACCCCTGTGAAAGCCCATGTCAGGTCAGAAGAGGCTGATGGTTCCCTCCACTGCTTCCTTAGTATTTCTCTTTGTGCCTTCACAGTCACTCCTTCCATTCCTCTTCTTTCCTTGTCTTTCCTGGCCTGTCTAAGGTTATCTGAGACTGATCATAACAACTACCACACACAAGGCCTGTTCCCATCAGCTTGAAAGCTCTCCCTGGTTTCTGCATTTAACTTGCTCCCAGGAGAGAAGCAGACCTTGGATGATGCCTCTGTTTTCTGCTCAGTCCCATGTCTTCCACACCTTGGGAAAGCTGAGCTTCAAATGCAGATGGGAAGTCGCAAGCTGGAACTAATTCAGAAAAACTATTTCCATTCCCTCTTTAACAGCTGGATAAATGTGGACAGCCTGACTGTGCAGACACAGATCCACATGAGTTTGCTCCATTCTAATACCTTCTTTCCTCTTGCCTTGCCCTGCCTCTGCAACCATCCCATGTGGTGTCTGCCTGGCAAGAATGACAGGGTAATTCATTTTCTGACTGCTGGGGCAGCTTCTGAGGGGCCAATGGCACCTCTGTGTGCTGAGAAATCAGCCTCTAGTGCATTTTTTTGACTGCTGGCTCACAAACTACCAGGCAAGGAGATTATGACTGATGAGAGATGAGATGTGTGCAGGACACTGTGCTCTGTGAAGTATGGGATCCTGCCCTGGAAGTGGATTTACCTTCTGCATGCACTCAAGGTGTGACAGAGTCTCTGTACACAAGGCCTGTGGCTCAGTGCTACTGGATATATCTTTGCACTGCTCTTAATGAACACCAAGCTGCTTTGTTCCTCCTATTGCTCATTCAGGGAAGACAGGCAGAAGGTAGGCACGGCAGGATGGATGCCAGTCTAGCTTTTCAGGCCCTTTAAAAGAAGGGAAAGACAAGGGACAGTGCAGAGTAAAGAGACTTTGATGAGCTTTTCTTCCAAAAGCAATTAATTGAAGATACAAGCCCTATCTGACTGGGCAGCAGGGGTGCACTGCTTCCTCTGCATAAGCACCATATGAATTACTGCCTTTTCCCTGATTTTCTTTCCACTTTTGTATTTTCTAGATAATTTCTTTTACTACCTTGTCTTTCCCACCTACTTTTGCTTTCAGCCTAATTACAAAAAAGAGATTTACGTGTTCAGTCTCTACTTTCATCCTCCAGTAGCTCTTTGCACTGCCTTGCCAGTAACATCAAATTCATTTGCTAGTTTTGGATAGGCTTAATAGAGGTGTGAAAGACGTTATCTTGACACTAATTCCAAGGCTTGTGGAAAAAGAAAGCACCATGCTAGAGAGAGCACCAGTTGCCACTGGCCAGCTAAGACCTGTGTAACTTGGAGAAACACATGCAGCATGTTGCCATGCACTTAGCCACTGAAAAGCAGAAAAGGAAGCAGAGGGAATGGTGAAGGAAAGGGTGAATGAGGGGAAGGGGTGATTTAAGGCATTGCAAGGAACATGAAAATGAAAGCTGAAGAAACTGCAGGAGGTATCAGAACATGGGATCCAAGTTCATGAGAGATGGAGATGCTGCCAGCACTGTTGCATGTTGTTCATCTGTGCTCTTCATGTAAACAGTGAAGTTTCAGTTCAGCCAACATGTAATGATTTTTCTGGACTCTAAGCAAGAATGGTCATATCTCCATCCAACATCACTGATAGAATACCAGTGATTCTTGTGGAATATGTAAATTTATGCCAGCTAGGTCCACTTCATAAGGTTCAGATTCATAATTCCCCATGAGTCCATGGTTGACAGCTCTGAAGGCTTTCTCTGTTCCATTTCTAATAGAGTTTCACATCTATTAAAGGATTACCTCTTCCCCCTCATCTGCAGAGAGGCAACTGGTAGATTCAGAGACACCTGGAACTGGAGCCTTTGCTCAGTGTGAACACTGCAGAATTGTCCATACTGGGAGGTTCAGTGCTGATGTTTCTCACTCACAGCACAGCAATCAGAGCACAGGTCTGGGAGAGAAATCATATATGTGGATAAATGATTCCCCTCCTTTGTGCTGTGAGCCTGTTGCACAGAGCAGTGATTCCACTGAACAATACACAGAATTCCATTCACCTTTAGCAAGAGTCAGCCTCACCTGGGACGTGTCACACCAGTGCTTCCAGCATGCCCACTGCCCTGAGCAGTGGAGCATTGCAGCTGGCAACATCCATTCATCTGGGGAGCAAAAGCTGTAAAGCGAATCATTTGGTGTGTCTCAAGGCTGCCCCCTTGCAAAATGAATCCCAAACCTCCATTTTTCAAACAAATTACATGGCTAAATTGTCCTTGGCTGGGCAGTCACATCTGTTTTGGGATTGTGTTTAGCCAAATAAAAGGTGGAAGGAATTCATCCAAGGAGGGAAAGGAAAGCAAAAAAAAAAAAAAAAAAAGGGAAAAGAGAAAAAAGCTATGCAGTTCAAATCTACTTGTGGGTTCAGCCTACTGATTGCTTTGCAGTATAGCTTGAGTCTGAAATCAATTGTAGAGTAAAGAATTGGGCTTTTTACTTAGTTTTCACTTCAGGTTTCTGACCCTTGCTCAGAAGAGCAGGGAATGGGTAGATTGAGATATTAATTTTCCCTTGGTTATGCCCTGCAAGGGAAAAAGAAGACATGCATTCTTTCTTACTGTAGCCATCTCGTGTAGCTGGTGAGTCACTTTAACTCACAGAGGTAAAAGAGATTATTCCCCCTTCCCCACAAAATGGTGGGGAAAGAACTGCTTTATGTTTGCAGAACATTGTTATTCTGTAAAGAGGAAGGTTTAAAGGGAGATGCAGTCCAGTGTTTTAAAGAATCAGTTAAGTATATATGTGTATGTATATATATATGTGCAATGAACTCTACTGTTTAAATAATAAAATATAGCAGGTGGTACAAGATCACATTTTGGTTTAAGACCCTGCATTAAAGAAAACAGGCTTTGTTCATACAGAGATGCACCATTTTTCAATTATTTAATTAGTAAAGTATTGGGGCCAGTTTTTTTTTTTTTCTAATATCTTCAGAGAACATCAAGATTTAAATTTTTTTTAGTTTTACCAGCCAATGACCACTGTTTAACTACTGCTGCTGCAGAGCCTAGACTTATTTCCAGTCCCAGTTTGCAGTGGTTTAGATCAGGTGGGGAGGCCAACACAGCATTGCATCAGTCTGGAGACACATTTCATTACAACAGATGGGTTGGTGAGCCAGCAGTCCCTGTCCCTGGAGAAGCTGTGCTGGTTTGTGCCCTGGTGTGAGAACCCCAAGTGCAGGTGTGCTGTTTGGGGAGGGCAGCATGGCTAGTGTCACAAGAGAGAGAGAAGGAGGGTGGTAAGTTTGTTTGGTCCAATAACTAAGGAGCTAAGTTTGTCATCCCTAAGGATGATAAACACTTAGCCATCAAATGGTTGTTGTGGCATGAACAGTCACTGCCACCCAGTTGTTTCTCATCACTCTGCTGGCTGCAGCACTTTACTGGCCACAGGGATCACTGATTCTCACCACAAGCATCACTGATTCACACCTCAGGGCAGCAGCTGATGGTTTGGTTTCAGGGGGCTGAGAAGCACTGGTGTGAATCCTGCCCTTTCCACTAAAGCATCTGGCTCTTCCTGGCAAGGGCTGTGGACTCCATCAAAGGGGCAGGAACAAGGAGTTGGCAGCCTTAGGCTTCCATAGTCATTGGCTACACAAAACTGTGTCAGTGCTCTAAGGGGCAAGATAAAACCTACACAGATGTGGAGGAGGGAAAGAGCAAATGTGACTCATGCCATTATACAAAATGTCATTCTTGTGGTTCAAGGTGACTTTAGAGAGGAGCTGGCAATAATAAAAAGAAACTCGGTGAAGAACAGTTCAGGCTGCAGATCTCAAAAATCGTGCTGAAAATTCAGAAGAATCTGCCATGAGATCTGGGGGAAATTCTTACAGGGACATCCCAATGGAGCTGGAAGTCAGATCCAGCTGATTCTGTCTGCTCTGATTCTGTCTCGGGGATCTGTATGACACTGTGTCTGCACATCCTTTCCACAGTTCATGGGTATGAACTCTCTCTTGTGCATTTTCCTAATCCTTTCATGCATTAAGATCAGAGGTACATCACTTGCTGGAGAGCTCCCAGCACTGTATCAGCAACGACTCACACCATCTTCCTGCTTCTAACCCCTTGTCTTTTGGCAGAATCAGCCCTCCTCCCTTTCCATGCTGGACTTGCTCCACGTGGCCCGTGACATTGCTTGTGGGTGCCAGTACCTGGAGGAGAACCACTTCATTCACAGGTAGGTGAGCACAGCCTGGGCAGCACTTGCAGGCAGGCCAGCATGGGCTCCTAATGCCCTGCTCTGTATGTTTATGTCCTGCTGCACTCTAGTGGCTGGATACCCTTAAACAAGGCAGACAAAGCCAGAATCATAGAAACAATAAAGAGAGGAGCTGCTATAAATCAGGTTGACAAAGGTCTGTAGTTTCACCAAAGATCCTGAGCCCTGTCTCAGGTCCTGCACTTGTGCAGTCTATTTGGCTACTCTGTGACAGACCTCTTTAAAGCTCTTCCTGTCATGAATTTTATTCAGTGCCTGTCTGCTCAGTTTGGAAGCCTTTTCTTCTCCCTCTCAAAGAACACCTGTACAAGCACAGCCATGAAGGGCAACAACACCTGGTAACCATTGCTCCTGCAGAACAGGGTGATTGGCAAGCATCTAAAATCCTGCCTGTCGATTAGAGATGAACAGAGAGGTGGCAGTTCACCATTCTGAGAGTTGCCCACAAGTTGTGCCATCGTATTATTCAGACCTCAAGGTTTACTCCAGCCCAGCAGAGGTGGAGTTTGGAGCTTTACCTGCATACCCAGATTCAGACCCACAGCTTCAGTATTTAGAGCAAGACCTGCACATGATTGTACCTGTCTCTGACAGTACAACAGCCTTTTGACAACACTTGAACAAGCACAGTAGGAACAGATCAGTGGATCACTCCCCAAACAGCTTGATGTTGGAACCTGTACATTGCTGAAATCAGCTCCTCTTCTTGCACTCCTTAGAGACATAAAAATAGATCCTGGGGTAAAGGGAGACTCACAGGACACTCACCCTTTCAAATGGGAGATGTTATGTGAAGTTTAAAGAAAAATGTTAAACAAAACTGTTCCTGCAGTGGGGATAGATTGGAATTTGGGACATTGCAGTTACCCATAAACCCTGACTTTTCTGGTTGTTCTAGGTTCTCTGTAGCTCAGGAAAGTAGGTAAATTTTTTGTTTTCTTTTTGACTTGCAAAACTATAAAATTATTAAGTGGTGCTTCTCTTTCTGTTTCTTTTCTTCCCTTGCCCTTTAGGGATATTGCTGCCAGGAACTGCCTCCTTACCTGTAGAGGGCCTGGGAGAGTGGCTAAGATTGGAGACTTTGGAATGGCCCGGGATATATACAGGTAGCAGAGCCAAGCCCAGGGTACCTGCAAGTGGAAGGTCACTGAAATGAGAGAGGAGCAGTGTTTGTGCAGGCTTTTGTGCTGCTCTGTGTAACCCTGGTGAGCCAAGAGTGGGGAGATCCACATGATGAATCCCAGCTGATGCCTTTCTGCTGTTTGCCTTAAATTGTGTTCTGGAGAATTTTCCCACTCCTGACAACTTTCTCCTGGGCAGTGAAGTCTAATGGTCATGGAAGGTGCTTTTCCTCCCTCTTAGACTCTGTCCTCAGCTTCCTTTCTTTACGTTCTCCACACTGAATGGCATTGATGTGCCCTTTTGTTTTGTGATCCCAAATCATTCTGAGTTTAATCTCTGTCTTTGATGCTACTCCTGCACCTTTAGTTTGGTGTCATCAGTAAATCTCCTCAATTTACTGCAGCTAAAGGAAGAAGGTGCAGAAGGAGGTCAGGAAAATGTAATCATCCAAACTGGAATTCGGCCAGGACATGGGGTTAACTACCTCTGCTCTTGCAAGAAGTGCCAGAAAATCTTTAATGACCATAAGCAGTCAGGGCTGCAGTTTGATGTCTCATCTTCCATAGAGCACCTCTAGAAGTGTAGCTCCATATCCTGCTGTGCTGAGGAATTGATTTGCCCTGACTCAGAAGAAGGAATGCCTTGTGCTCAGTCACCCGCACTGTTTATTCTGGTGCTTTGCCTCCTTTTTTTCCTGTTTGAGGATTCTCCTGTGCAATTACTAAGCCAGGCTTGGCTCTGCTTAACTTGAGATCTGACAGTATCACAGCCTGAGGTGATGCAGAGTGCTATCTTCAAAAACCCAAGTGTATCAGAGCTGCTTGGGCTTTTTCCTTTCACAAAGAGCCCCCATGCTGCCCCACTGTCAGATGAGGCTCTGCTGGGACAAAGTAGCATCTGTCTCCCTCACACAATCAGCAGAACCAACTGCCAAGATGAACACTTTAGTGCTGAGCTTTCAAAGGTGCCTTTGAAGTTTGCCTATGTTTCTTTGTCCAGGAATATCCTTTGGATGCTCAGGCTGTGCAGTTATGATCAGTGATCCCAGCTTGCATGACGAGCCTCCTGCAACTGCCAGAATGGGATTTGGGGCTTGCAGGGTCTATTTCAAATGACAGTGACTTTAAAGGACTGTTGCAACTCCTGTGTCAGGAACATTTTTGTGCTACTGTCCCAGCTCTAATGGCCAGGCATCCTCCTCAACAACTCCTTGTTCTTACAAAGGGGTTTGGATTTTACTCGCAGTGCTTTAGACTGGGTATATATGTGATAGGTTTGGTTTATTCTTGCTGGGTATGCCCAAGATAATATGCCTAAGATAACATGTGAGATGAGGTGAGGAGATCTTGCTGTGGTTGACAAGGGCAGGAGGAGGCTCTGCTATGTTGGTAATTCCCTAGGAGGATGAGGATAACTGGTTCACCAGATCAGGCCCGAAGTGATGTAGATGAAACCACACTTCTGTAGTTTGCTCTTTTCCACTACTTTTATGAAAAGAAATAGGTCATTTCAGCACTTAAATTGTTCCACCTAAATCAGTCTCTCCTCTGGCTCATAATTTTAGTATTTGTAATTAGAAAAATCCCATATTATTGGCATCTTCTGAATTCTTGGCTGACTCTTTTGTTTTGTTTGTTCTTTGCAGAGCCAGCTACTATCGTAAGGGTGGGTGTGCAATGTTGCCTGTCAAATGGATGCCTCCTGAGGCTTTCATGGAAGGGATATTTACATCAAAAACAGACACATGGTGCGCTTCCTTTCCTTCTCTGTCCGGTCTGTCTGTGTTGTAACCCCTTTCAGAAACTGTGAATGTTTTGTAAAAAACACATGTTCTTGTTCATTTCTCACATGCTAAAAAGACAACCTGGGTCTTTCAGAGCCAGTAGTGTTGGAGGAGACAAGGGAACAGAAAGGTCACCCACCACTGTGTGGGGGTGGGTGCTGCAGGGCAGGTGAGCAGGCAGGGAAAGGAGATCAAAGCAGATACAGGTACTGCTCCAGGGAGGAAAGCATTAGTCCCACACTGAGGAAAGCAGCACAGGAGGCTGAAGGCATGATCCACCCTGCCAGTCAGGGAGAAGGGTGTTGTATATTGTGGATTTTGCTTTTCTCCTGGCTTACAGCAGCACTTGGAGCTCTGGAGTGGCCAGAGCTGGGGAGGAAAATAGGGTGAGCAAGAGGCAAGAGCTCAGGGCATGTGTGAAGGGGGAAGTGGCTGGTGGCCAGGACACAGCTCCTGAGCAAGCCACAGCAGAGGAGTGAGGTCCACAGGTGAGCTCTGCCTGTCTCAGCACCAAGCAGAGGAGTTTCCCTTTACTGCACATCTCTCTACAATTTTAACCCACGAGGTTGTGGTTTCCAAGCCACTGAACAGGAGAAAGCTTTGGAGGGGGTCATGGCCCAGCCACTGTCCCCAGGGCTTTGCAGGCCACAGCACCCAGTCCCAGGGCTGTGCTTTCTAGGGAGTGTTTTTATTGTACCCTGAGTGGCAGGTGGGGCCTGTGGGCCTCAGAGCATCAGTGGGGATTCTCTAGATCAGTGTTTCATGCAGGGCAGCTATTTGAGAGGAAGTTTGTCTCCAGCAGTGGTCAGGGTCTCAGAAAAGGATAACCTGACTTACACTTGTGTTACCTCCAGATGAGCAGTGCTGAGTACAAGGGGAAAGCAACCATATTTACCTACCTACATCATAGGCTTCATCATAGTTCACCTATCACTCAACTACTGGTATTTGTTAAAAGTTTTAAAGTTCACCACTACAACTGTGCAGCTTATCTACATCTGAATCCTAAAGCAGGATCTCCACCAGCTGCCTGATCAAACGTTGCAAAGAGCAATGCTGATGGTACTGAACCTTAAGGGCATTTTCATTCCAGTATCCCTCACTTTATTTTCCTTTGCTTCTGTACTCAGGTCCTTTGGCGTATTGCTGTGGGAGATATTCTCTTTGGGATACATGCCCTACCCCAGCAAAAGCAACCAGGAGGTTCTGGAGTTTGTCACCAATGGAGGAAGGATGGATCCACCTAAAAACTGCCCTGGCCCTGTGTATGAAACTTTAACTTTGATATATTCTTGCAACTAAGTTTCTGTTTCAAATGCTTGTTCTCTAGTCAAAAATTAATGACTTTTAAGATTGGCCTAATCATGGCTAATCTACTTTATTAAACTTTAGTGCCAGGTGATTTCTCTAATATTTAATTTTTCTATTGTTTTGGAGAATAATTCACGACCCATTCAAGAAGTCCTGGCCACTGCTTGTTTGGTCAAAGATGACATAATATTTCTGTATCTTAGGTTAGCTGTGAAACTGCAATGCATTAGACTGTTCACAGGCAGGGAAAACTGGGCTCCTTTATCTGTAGCCCTCCCTACCTTTAGTGTATTTTCCAAGAGATTTCAGGTGGATGAATAATTTCTCTGAGAGACTGTGGATTTCACCCCACTGGTGGTCACATTCCAGTGGTTACCAGTACATCAGCTGTCCGACTCCAGGGAAGGCAGAGAGCTCTCATTTGTTAGAAGCAAGAGAGGTGATGAATGTTTATGATTCCTAAGCTGCCATGAGTAGATGTGATATCCCATGGGATCTGCTGTTCATGAACATCTCCTGTTCTGCCCTTCCAGCTACCGCATCATGACCCAGTGTTGGCAGCACCAGCCCGAAGACCGGCCAAACTTTGCCATAATCCTGGAGAGGATTGAGTACTGCACTCAGGTATCAGTGTTCATTTGCCTTGGATGAGAGGGGTGGAGAGGGTTCTTCTTGAGGAGCTGTCTCAACAAGTCAGGACATAAGATGAGGAGGCAGCACTGCAGTACTGCAGTCAGCAGTCCAAGGAGAGTGATGCTAGCCTGGGACCCCTGGCTGGGATATTTACCCCACTGGGACTTGATCCTTCCTGTCTTTTGCTGCTGAAAGGCACAGGCTTACAGAGGCTTACACAGCTTTACAGCTGTAGCTCTGCTTCTGCGGGTACAGATTCCAACAAGCAAAAGAGCAAAGACAGGCCAGCACCTGCACTGCTTTCACATGCCTCATCCCAGCCACTCCATCCCTTAAGACACAGTCAGCACTGAACAGAAATTGTCCCAACTCAGAGCACCCTTTGCAGGTGGTTTCAGCAGCTGTTGGCAATTTTTTGAATATGACAGCACTGGAGAAGGCAGATGGAGATGGCCAGGCTAAAGGAGTGGTGATTCTTAGGCTGGGCAGCAGGGAAAAGATGTGGCTGGCTTTCCATGCCAAAATCTGATTTACCACCAGTTTAGCTTGTGAGGAGTAGAGCAGTTTGGAAAACGTTCTCCTGTTTGCATCAGCGCAAGCTCCTTGTATGACCTCGCTGTGGTCCACCTCAGTCAGTTTGTTTTCCCTTACTGTTTGGGAAGCTTGATCTGTTTTTTATGTGTGTTTGGATCCTGGGATTGGGAGGCATTCTTTTCTGCTATCTGTAGCTTGCCATGGCATATAGCAATAAGTAAAGGTTGCCAGGATCACTGCATCTTCTCTCAGTTTAATTTTCAAAACTGCTTAAATAGCTCAGATCCACAGTCCCTGTGGACTCAGGCTTCAAGGGTTCTGCCAGTATTGTCTTCTCTCTGCATTCCCATTCCTCCCTTGTTGTGTGGAGGCTCCAACTTTCTCAATATTATGTGAGAGTGTTATGAACTCTGAGATGATATAGATTCTGAAAAACATTCCCACAGGAAATTTTTCTGGATGTAAAAAGTTATTTCATTTGTTTTGTGCCTCTGCTGTTCTATGGTGAGTTTAAGGGTTACTTTCTTTAAAAGGAGTTGGATTTTAAGCATATCCTGTTGCATCTCACACCTAACTGCACTTCGTCTGCATCCCCTCTTCGTGGAATGTGGGCTCTGGGTGGTGGGATGTGTTGCTATCATGGCATGACAACTGCCTGATGTGTCATTCAGTGTGTGATGGCTGCAGACGTTGAGAGACTCCCGTTATTCCCTCCGGCAGGATCCCGATGTCATCAACACTGCCTTGCCGGTAGAATACGGTCCGTCGGCTGAGGAGGAGGAGAAGGTGGCGGTGCGCCCTGACGATCCAGAAAGAATTCCTCCTCTCTTGGTCTCAACACACCAAGACAGAAAGGATGATAAGCAAACTCTGCCATCTCCACCACCCCTGCCGTTAGCCATCACTGCTGGAAAATCTCTAGGCAAAGTGGCAGCCTTGGATCAGCCAGTGCTGGGAAAGGTGCAGTCAGCCACAGGGGGAGGACACATCAACATGGCCTATGCCCAGTCCAATCCCCCTTCTGAGCTGCACAAAAGCCGAGGCTCCAGAAACAAGCCCACCAACCTCTGGAATCCAACCTACGGTTCCTGGTTTGCAGAGAAGCAGGCCAGCAAAAACAGTTCTCTGCTGGAGAAGGAGAGGCCCGAGAGGGAGAATTTGGGACAGGAAGGAAACTGTACTGTGGGGCCCAACATTGTGACTGGCAGGCTGCCAGGCTCCTCCCTGCTCTTAGAGCCATCTTCCCTAACTGCAAGTGTTAAAGAAGTGCCTCTCTTTAGGCTCCGCCACTTCCCCTGTGGGAATGTCAACTATGGATACCAACAGCAGGGCTTACCCTTGGAAAACTCCACACCACCTTGCGCTAGCAGTTACGAGGACCCCATCCTTAGAAACAAGAGCCACATAACCCAGCAGGGGCCCTGAGAGCCCTCGACCCTCTCTTGACTTTTCCCCCTGTGGCCCCTGAGCCTTGAAGAGATGTCCTGTTACCCAACACACCACGAGCAAGGGATCTGACAGCATCACCTCCTATTTTGTGCAAACTTGCTCCAAAAGTGCCACCCTTGACGCTGTAATTTCTACTAACCCGAGAGGCTTCAAACCACCGGAGCCCCAGTAGAGTCAAAGGAACAAGGGGGAAGGAGGATGCAGGGAACTCTTGTTAACTGCAAGGCCCAGCTGCTGTTGCATCAACTCATCCGCATGGTTGTCGTCATGCCCTTCCTGTGAGCTTTTCCCAGTTGTGCGTCCTCTGCTTCCATGTCAAGCTGCGGCTCACTGCCATGAGTGTTTCATGTCTGGGCTTTTCTGTGCCAAACTTGTCGTTGCTGTGGAAGACTTGGAGGTCTCCTGCTGCTGGCAGAGTTTGTAGTGGGTTTGGGAAGAGCGTCCTCTATCCAAACCAAAAAAAAAAAGACAGTGCTGAATGATGATGTGATGGCACATTCTCAAGTCTTGTTCCAGCTACAATCCAGTCTTCGAAGGTCCTTGAATGCACAGTGTTGTGGGGGTGCTGGCAGGGCAGTGGAAAGACCTTGGTCACACTGCATCACTTGAAGGGGAGAGGAGAGGAAGCAGAGGATGGGTGTAGATGCTAGGAGGTATTTGGGGGCAGGCATTCTTTGGCTGGGGTTTTCTTGGGCTTGTTTTTGTTTACCTATGCTTAAGCACCAGAACGAGTAAAACCCTTTGACATTCCTTCTGTCCTACTAAAGTAGGAATGCCCTTTATCAGGAACTTGTGAGTGTCAAGTGGAATCAAAGTGAAGCTTTAAAGGACCATGGTCATGAGAGAGACTTTCACCATGCCCTGAAAATGGACAGCCACCTGCATACCTCGAAGGTTTGAAATAGCCTTTGACATGCCCTGTATGAACAACACCGAAAAGGCAGAAGACTACATCGTGCCACTGTCTGGAAGCCAGATACTGTCTGCACTGAAGGGTTTAGAGCCCTTTTTCCTTCAACAAAATACATGTATGGTAGTGGTTTAAGGACAAACACTCCATTGACTCACTTTGTACACCCCGTGCATGAAAAATATTCCAGTTAAGTGTATTGTCAAAACATAGATGTAGGAAATAATTCATGTGTAAAGATGTGCATTAGTAACTTCATCTTAGGGTTGGGAGGAGCTGTTTTAGCATGAATGCTATCCAAAAAAGGGGTGCTTATTTCCATAGAAATGGGAGTACTGGAGCATCAGCAAAGGAGTGGGAAGGTGTTCTTCAGTCTGAGACTCTTTGTTTCAGTGAAGTGACCCTGAGTCTGGCCCTGGATCCAAACGTTGAGGTAAGCTTCTCATCTTCATAAGGGAGCAAACCAGAATCCCTGTATGCATACTCCTAAACTTTGGCATGTGCAGATTGGAATTGGAGGGCTTGGCTTCAGCCACTCCCTTGTAAAAAACGCATTATGGGGGGGAGCAGTAATGTGCTCTCCTAATCTAATTCTTTGATGTCTCTGAAACACAGAATTACATCCTTTTTTATGACCAAAGCCAAAAGCAGTTGTGGTGGCTGGTTAGCAAGCTGTGCTCGTATGTTGGGAAGCTTGGGTCAGGGGCTGCTCTGAATTTCACATTCATCTGCTAGAGATCCATCCCACTGCTCCTCCATGGGTTAGGGAGGATAACAAGGGTTACACTTACAGGCTTCTTTAGGTTGATCTAAGAGGGTATTTGTCATCTCCAAGGTTATTAGGCTTGCAGCTCTTGCTGTGAAATAGCCACTGGGGAGGGATTGTGTCTAGCTTAGGACTGTTAGTGTCACACCAGTCTCTCTCTCTCTAGCTCAGTAAACTCAATGGGGTAGTTTCTCAAGTCTCAGGAAAGCTGATTAATTCAGGAGGCAAGCACTATCCAAATAGTTTATTACAATAGTACATTATTCACATATAATAGCAATTTTCATTTAAGTATTCCAGCTTTCTCATTTTCAGAAGAGCTGAAGCTCCTCATTGTTTTCTTTAGCTTTTCTTTGCAAAGGAGCACACTGAGTTTTTGCTGCCTTACAAAGTTACTGAGGGCAGAAGCTGACCTGTTTACTGATGAATGTTTTCAAAAGAATGCACAAGAACAAAAAGTTTGCTAAGTTAATGGTCTTTGGCTAGCTGAAATTATTAATTCTTGGATCTGGGGCAGCAGCTTCGATGCTGCAGAAGTGCAGATAAGCTGCCAGGTTATGATGTTAAAGGTGGCCTTTCTAAAGAAACTTAAAAAGCACAAAAAGCAAGGGATGATTAAAGTCTGTAGGTGTGAGAGGCAGGCTCTCCCAGCCATGGTGAGAGTGTCGTTACAGCTTGGGCTTGTGCTGTGCAGTTATTTCGTCACAGAATTTCTACTGAAATACTCTTACAGAATGGGAATTGCAAAAAAATGAAGGAACTAAACACATTCCTGCTTCTTACCTATGGAATCTGTCAAGAGAGAAATTCTGATCAGGGGAAATGGTGAATTACTGCTGAAATTCTGCAGTCTGCTGAGTACAGTGCAGTGAGACAAGCACTGTTCAGTGCTGGCTGTTGCTTTCAAGCCAGCTTCCCTCTAGTGTCTGCAGTACAAAAGGCTTTGTTGTGGGTTCTTCAGTAGTTTGGATTTTCTTACTTGGTTGGGGTTTTGGGGGTTGTTTTTATTCTTGTTGTTTTAATCCCTTCCTCTTAACTCTTAGAATTCAGAAATCCAGTTTGAGCTAATTTTTAATGTTAAAACCACACTATCTCTGAGCTCTTCCACAGCAAGCATTTAATTTGGTACCCCTGTGTGCTGTCCAAGCACAGATTGCCAAAATTATTCTGTAAATATTGGTGCTAATCAAATCTTCTCACTTAAAAGCAAGGGCTGGAGCATTTGCCTGTCCTCTTTCTTAGAAAACAAATACTACCATTAATTACTTGGACCAAAGGGTGCTCTGTCACTTGTGTGCAGGCTGCAGTTGCCATGAGAATTCGGTCCAGTCATGAACCAGAAACTTTTAATTTCTCTGTATAGGATGATTCACCTGTTCAGTACTCAGAGCTGCAGGGACCAGAAGAGATTTAAGTCACCATGGGCTCACCAGACCAAAGCACTCTGTTAATCACAAATTCCTCAATCAAGGCCCTCCATTCTAGGAGAAAAACAAATTCAAGTTATTTTAACCCTCTTATCCATTTTTGTCTATGACTTATTTTTTAAATTATAGTTCATTGACATACTGTATTTTTTTAAGGAACTTGTCTTTAAGAGTGTTAATCTTTTGTGTTGGTAACAATGATGTTCTGATGTCTTCCTCGTTCTACAGTGGAAAAGCAGGAAGCAGTGTGATCTACAGGATGTAAAGCACAACTGGGAAAAACCCTGTTCTACCCCTCTTACGCTCTGAAAATGGCTTATTTCCATGTGGATGTTACCTGGTTTCTGTAGAAGATGAGTAGGTTTCTGATGCTGTGAGCTGCTGGAGGTAAACTAGGTTTGGATGCCTGTCTCTCTACCTTTCCAGCTGTCCCATCATCTTCCCTTCTTGCCACCGAACGTTGTTTCTCCACCACGTGCCTGGGAATGAAGCGAGGGCAGGAGCGTGGGTGGTTCTGCCTCCCCGAGGCGCAGGGAGGGAGCGGGGAGGCAGAGGAGGTGCAGGGAGCACAGGTGGGAAGCCCCAGGGCCGCGTTAGCTTGGCCGAGGGAGGCTCGGCCCGCGGGAGCTCCGGCTTCCCTGCACGGGCTCGGCGGGAGCTGCACGGCACAAGGGAAGGGCTGAAATGGGGAAGGACGGGTGCCTGCTCCTGGTACTGTGCCTGTCTCCTGGGGGATGAGAACCTTGACATGGGAATAGCATAAAACAGCCTTCCACAGCAGCAAAGGCATCGCCGTTTGTCTGTCCCAGAGTTAAACCCATCACAGGGAAACGTCCCAAGTGTCTGCATCTGGCTTCTTTTAGTACCCAGCTTCATTATAGGAGTGTCTGTCTCATGTACAGCCGTTTATGCAACATTGTTTATAAAGGAAGGGCCTGTGCACTTCAGGGATACTATGAAGAAAAATACTAATATATGGTCATTGAGTATTTTGTATTGAATAGTGTATTTGTATTGTAAACAAGTGTAGTGAACCACAAGGCATGAAGACAAATAAAGTGACAGTAGCTGGCTTTCTCTGTGTTGGGCTGTGCAATGATTGGATCAACATCTGAGGGAGATCTCTGGACATCCATTTTTACTTGGCAAAGTTGCAGAAGTATGAAGGTGATGAACACCCAAAAGAGCAGGTTTGGTGGTACCCCAAGCCACCTTTTGGGTTCACAGCAGCAGCTGCTCCAGACTTCTTTGCACTGCAAGTGTTATACACCAAGTTTCTTACAGGGAAAGGCACCCTTCCTTCTATCACAAACCACCAAGGCTGGTTTTTACCCACAGTATAAAAGGAGAACAGAAGTTATGGCTGAGGATAGCATTTGGGTGTTTTCCTAAATGTGTATGTCTAAGACAGCCTTTGAGTCTGGACTGTGGGTAGGTCTGCCTCTAAACTTTATTTTAATACAGTGGAATGACAGTATTGAATATTGTGACAATTCTAGGAAGCATCAGCTCCTGCCCTGAAACACACTTTTTATCCTCTCCCTGTATCATTCCTATGGCCCAGGTATCTGCATTCTCAAGAAATGGTCCTTGAAATTCGGGCTGACTTCCCATTAACTTTCTTCTTCATGTGCTCATTCTACTCCAGGATGGTGCTGTGGTTTGGTTAACAAGACTTTTCCAGCAGGCACCTTTCCACTCCTTCCATTTCCCCCACACTTTGGTTCCTTCCTTATCCTCACTCAGAAGCTCTCCTGTGCTCTCCCAGGACCAGGGCTGGTCAGCAGCCACCACAGCCCGTTTGGCTCTGGCACTGGTTGGCAATCTCTGCCCTAATTCCCCTTCCTTCCAGAGCTGTAGGGCTGCAGGGAGGCAGGGAAAAGCATGCACGTGGGTACTCTGCCATGTGGTTTTCATGGACAGTTTCAGTTTCCACCTGGTCCTTGACAAGGCTTCTGCAAACTCTGAACACGCCGTGATAGAGATGCTGGGTTTGCCAGCTTTAAGGTAACAGAGCCAGCTTGTCAGAGGAACTAGGCTGTCTTGCAGATCTCCAGAGCCAGCCTTGGATCCATGTGCCTCAGATGCTGCTGACCAGCAGCACTCTGAAAGCACAGGCTCCCTGCCCAGAAAACCATTACTGGCACCATCTGCAAAACAGTCACCAAGTCCAGCTGAGCTGAACTCCCTAGAAATTAATTCCCCATCCTCAGACACCTCAAGAAAGTTCTAATCCTCCTGTCACATGCATCTGTGGTCTCTCCTTTCCAGTCAGTGTTCAAGAAAACTCGAAAGATTTAATTCCTAAGAGCACTGAGGAAGGACATTTTCTTTAACTGGACCTGAGATGTGTGGGACAAGGACAGGCCTCAGAGTCTGCAGAGACAGCACAGAATTGCTGGGGACCATATGTTTATTTATTTATAAACTACAGATAATGTTTTATTTATGTAGTTTATTGGGACTTTGAGGATCACTTGGCTTTTTTTCTAACCAGTCAGGGGCTGTGATAGTACAGTCCTTTTCCCAGCACCTAATTTCAAACTTCACTGCCACTTACTTTCAGAATTTTTTTATAACAGTGTCCTCCTGCAAGAGCTGGAGTAAAGGATTATGGCAACTTACCTTGGATTTAGGGAATCACAAATCCCTTCCCATCACCACCTTGAAGACAGCCATCAGTAATCCTTTCTGGAATGGACTGATTTATTTCTGTTTCAGACAGCATAAATTTACAGTGCTTCTTGCTTGCTGGCAGAAGATTCTGAGAGCTACTTAAACAGCTCCATCCTGATAACAGTGAGACTTGCTCCTCTAAGCTGCAGTGCTCGAGCCAATTACAGCCAGAGCTTCCAGGAGAGCTGTGCTGCTGGCTGAAGCTGAAATGGAAGGTAGAGCACAGTACCCCAGTGCCAGATGGTATCTGTGCCCTCTCCTGCACCCATCAGGCAGGTTCACTGAAGTCCTGCAGCACTCACACGGCCCAGGCCACCGAGACCCCACTTCCAGCTGAACTGTGTGGAGCTAGAGAGCTGTGGAAGGTGCAGCCTGACAGTCCTGTGGGAAAAACAAGCTGCCACTGCCTCCTCTGTGCAAGAGAGACCACAGAGAAGTGGTGTGACTCTAACAAACTGCCCCAGCTTGCTGCCTCACGCACACGCCTGTTCCCATACCTACTTCCCAGAGAACTACAGCTACCCCTCAGATAAAGCAGTTCCACACCCCTTCCATCTGGTCAGGCAGGAAAAAGAGCATTCCTGATAATGAGTGTCTCCCCACAGAAACTCCAGGGCTCGCCCAGGAGCACCAGGCTGGGATAGAAAGTGCTGTGGAAAGACCTGGTTTGGAACTGGCAGTTCTGTGCTGAAGAGCCAGGAGAGAGAAAAGCTTCTGGGTCACAGGTGGCAGTTGCTGTTCCACACTGCACCCTGTGCACTGAATTTGTACAGAAGGAAGAGATATCCTTCTGCAAGGATCCAAGGGAAAATCTTTTTGCTCTACTATTTAACAGGGTTTCATTTTATTTATACCAGCAGGAAACAGATATTAAACAAAGTAAAGTTCAGTACATCACTGAATATCTGCATCTCTAAATATAAAGCATTACTTTTTTTTTTCCTTCAAAATTTACAGCTTTTATATTCAATTAAAAATTCCCATAAGTTAGAATACAATATGCATTATTTTAAATACAGATCAGGAAAAATAGCTACAGCAACATTTAAAAGAAGGTTACAGCAGCAGGATTCTGTCTAAAAATAGGATATTATGATTTAAAGTGTCACTTCTTCAGGTAGGCAAGAGCAAGCAAATCATTTAGGAGTAAAATGACTGTTCTGGAACACAAACCCATCCAGTTAAGATAATGTTTACATATGCTGAGCAATTAAAATATTTCCAGTGTTTCAAACATGGACAAAAGATCAGCTGTTCTAAAAGGCCAATACACAAATGATGTCACATAAAGGCCCATTACAGTGCTGTACTTAAAACTATCCCTAATTTATCATAAGACTCTCACAAAAAAAATACTGAAAACTGTTCCAAAGCAAACAAAAAGAAACAGGTATCACAAACAAATAAAAAAATGGCAACAGCTTGCTTGAAAACCCTGCATCTGTTCCATACCCCTGGCAGGAATTACCTGTCTATATTTATACAGACTTAATATTTATGGTGAGGGTTTTACATACTCCACTCTGGGTTTATTTGCATTTTACAACTGTGATACTCATTGCCTGCAGCACCCAAACAAAAAGTAATCTCTAAAAATGAGGGAAAGCTCTCCAGGAGAGTGAAAAGTGCATTATTTTTCAAGAGTGCATCTTAGACATAGCTCCTTCTACAAATGCAGAAAGAAAAGTGCTTGTTACTGTACAGATTGACATGCAGCATATTTGTGCTTTTTAAAGGCTTTTTATTTAATTGCTGCTCTTCACTAGGAGAGGGGCAAATCCTTGTTTTATCAGCCCTTTTGCATTATAGAGAGGAGAGGAGTGGGAAAGAAGAGGAGGGATCCAAACAATAAAATGCAAAAATACTCCATGACTGTTTGAAAAAGGTTGGGTTGTTTTGGTTTTTTTTTTT
>VZRX01016550.1:163292-193980 GCA_013398075.1 Notiomystis cincta
GGTTTTTTTCCTCTTTTCTTATTGCTAGCAGCTGGTATTGGAATTGACAAAGTGCCCAGGAACCAGGCTAACATCACCCATCAACCACCTCTGCTGTCAAAAGCAGGCAATGCACAAACATTTCCAGTTCATTACTACATGGAGAAAAACCCTTTAAATACTGCATGAACCACACAGGAACTTTAGAGAACACAGCACTCTGTTCTCCAACTGGAATGGTTTTCAAATGATGCAGCATCTCAAACCCAAGATGCTTCTGTAATAACCTTCCAGGCAAGGGTCGTTGGAGAAACTCAACAGTGGTTTTACTTCTTAACATGACTGAACTCTTTTTTATCTCTCTATTGCATATATATATTTATATAAAATATATATATTATATACACACACATACATATATACCTTATATATGTAAAATGCGGATGTAACGATTTCAAAGGAAGTTTGCATCCTAGGAGGGGTTGTTTTGTGCTTTAAGATGCTCCTCCCCCACTCTGAGAGCAGACTGTGGCTCAGCAGACATCATCCACCAGCCTTGCCCCGTTGATGCCTCGGTAGGTGACCCTGCTGGGTCGGACCAAGACGCCGTGGTTCACCTTGCAGCTGAAGTAGCGCTTTTCCCCCACGGAGCCATCGTTCCTTCCCTTGGCGCTGCGCAGCTCCAGCCCCAGCCAGATCCCTGGGGCAAAGTCCGTGGGACCAATGTACCTGATGGTGCCCATTTCATTGGAGCTGGTCAGGAGAACCTGGGAGCCTTCGTGCAGCTTCACGGGCCCCTCGGAAGGAGCTGCAGTGCTGCTGCTCCAGCTGCGCCGCAACACAGAGCTCTTGGATCTAAGTGAGAGAAGAAAGGAAACAAAAAAGCCTTGTCTTCTTTTTTTTCTCTCTAAAAAACAGCCAGGGCAAATCTGTAATTCAGGGAAGTGCATGGGGAAAAAAACCCAACCATCCTCAAATCCCTCTTTAGAAAAACTGGGTTCGATCTCATGTCACTAACAAACCATGAAATAACAGTAACAGGCTGCTACACTCAGCAGTCTGAAGTGTTGGAAAGCAATTTCCTTCATCCCGTGCTAGGATCTACAACATTTCCAGCAGGTGATAGTATTGGTAAATTAAGCCATACAAAGCATTTTATTTGGGGCTCAAAACAGTTTAACCAAAACAACTTTTATCACACAAGTCAGTCAGGATCACCAGGACAAGATGAAGTCCTTTAACAAGAGCCTCTGAACTTCACCCAGCTACGTGAAAATACAAGAATTTGGAGAATATGCAGTGATGAATGACTGGAAAACAACTTTAATGCCAATCAGAATTCTAGGACTGTACTCTTTGCTGCCCATGGAAAAATAGTCCCCTACTGGTCCATTTTGGAAGGAAAAAAAAATGGACACATAAAGGTCTAGATCTCCTAGATGCACAAAGGTGGTTTTTCTGAGGAAGAGAGAGCAAAGCTAACAGCCAGCTCACCCAAGCACTTGAAACTCATAACACTCACCTAACAAAAGCATTTCTTCTGTTTATCTCCTTTTGTGAAGATGCAGAAGTGGTGCTTAGGCTGCGTCTAAAACCTGAGTGGAAAGATTAATAAGCTGTGTAGGACTTCTTAAGGAAAAAAATAACCTTTATGAACACAAATTCTTTGTGTTTTCTCTTATACCACTTCCACTACATTTGCTGCACATTCTCCCCTCTAATTTGGAAATTAAATGATGAAACTTCTCATGAGCATATATGCCTATAATATGTTAGGCTTTTCAGAGGGAACAGAAATTAAGCAAACCAAACAAGGGTAATTTCAAGGTAGAACTTAACTAGAGGAAAACAACTACTTCAAGTACCTCATACAACTTTTAGTAATTTCATAGGGATGTCCCCCTACTGATCCCTTCATCAATCTCAATTTGTATGAAGGAGCAGGTTCCATTTCCCTTTCTCTCTGATTAGAGTGCACTATTAGCAGCAAGGGAAGACTGCCAACGATCAAAACTGACATAACTCTTTCTGCCAGTAGACTATTAACAACAATATAGTACTCCACAGTTCCTTCTGAAGGCTACATTTTTAAGAAGGGAGCAGCCAGACTATTGGCTGGCATTAGGGGTCCCTGAAAATCTCTTGTGCTGTTGGAGAAGTTGGCTTTGTGCAGATGGTTCCCACTGTCTCATGCTCCTACCTGGAAAAGTGTGAGTTGTTTTACTCCACGAAGTCTCTGTGAGAGAATCCAGAGAACCTGTTAGTCTGAAAAGCAATAACACAATAAAAAAGTCATTTCAACTCAGCTTTGAACAAACCTCCTGGCTTCTTGTCAAATATTGATGAAGTTTTGATTCTTTCCTTCTCCATCTGCCCCCAAGAGACACCAACATTCCTGCTGCACTCAGGCTGGTATGTGAGAAATGCCTGGAGCAAATCAGTGTATTTGAGTTACTTGCCTCTTACTCACTGAAACAGCAGGTATGATTCTGAGGCAAGTTCTTAACAATTTGCCTGAGCTGGCTTATTCAGAGAAATAAATGCAAGAATGTGTCTGGCAGAGTAACTACACACAAATATGGGAGGAAAGAGTATTGAACTCCTTGGATGCTCTTCCTGAAACCTAAGGAAGAGACTACAAACAAGTGGTGCATGCTTTGGATCCTCTGTGTGGTTAGCTGAGATAAGAAGAGCATTTCCAGTCGTGTCCAAGGGCAATTTCCTTTTATAATTGAATTTAGCAGAACACATCAGGATTGGGTCATGAAAGTAAGCATTAATGAACACAGACTATCAGAGGCCCTGGAATAAAAATACTTCAGGTAGCTGTAAAAGAAACAGGGGGAGGTGCACTTCCAGTTGTACACTCTGCTTTCAAAAAGCTGATCTCAATCCACCAGGTTTTTAATGGAGGTTACAAACTTCCATTTGCAGAAGAAAACATTTGTATCTTCTGTATCTGTTCCAATTTTTGTTTCACATTGGAAATGTATAAAGAAATCATACAGCAACCCAAACGTTACAGGAGCTTCAGTGCTCACCTCTGTACCCGAGATGGGGGTGCAAATATGCCATATCTGGGAAGGCAGCTGAAGTACTGCACTCCTCCCACAGAGCCATCGTTCTTCCCGTGAGGCTTGTCCAATTCAATTCCACACCAGAAGCCTACATTGCAAAAGAGTAAAATCAGGGCATTTTGAACAAAACACTACAGGCTTTTCTTCATCTAGACCACTGGCAGAGTCAGCACTCACCCACATCAAGGAAAACAGTTTCTAGTCAGAAAAAGTCAAGATGCTAATAGTAAACACGTGCATTATAAAATAGCTACCTATGCAGTTATGCAAAAATTATAACCTAATATATCTAAAGATAATTATCTCAGCATTTTTATATGCTTTCAATAAAATTCCTGACATTTGAATTAATACAAAAAAGATAAAATATTTGAGGAATGAATATATCTATCTATCTATCTATATACACAGTAAAGTCATGTACAATGTTACTGAACATTACTGGCTATTGGACAGCAAGGCGACAGGAAGGAGCAGCACTGCTGTTTCACGTTTCCCTCTTCAGTCCTCTGACCACATGGTTTATGCCTCATCTGAGATCACCAACAGTAAAATTAAAGTTTTGGTATTAATTCATTCTTTCTCTCCATCTAGCAAGTTATAATTAATACAAATTGCAAGGCTGGTTGGGTGATATCAAGAGAAGGGTGTAAGAATTGGAACTAGCCATCAATTAATCTCGTACAGAACACTGAATAGGCAGCAAGATGTTAATGAGCTTGATCATTCATAACCTGTGATAAATGTGAGCTAATTACATAAAGGTGCTAAATTTCATACTCCATTAGTAGTCCTTATGCTATCCATCCCCAGAAGACTCAGAATTTAATTCAAGTCACTTGGTACTAAGGCACTGGATAAAACGGCAATTCTGATTATCAGCTCAAGAAACTCAGGAATGACAGCTTATGAATTAGAAGGGCTCAGTATATCAGAAGTTCTCCCCTTCCCATTTTTAGAATTAAATAAAGATCTGCATTGCAGCAAAAGGAACAAACCTTGGATAACTTCCAGAGCTTTGATACACATTAGAACTGAAATACTTAAACATGCATCTGTTACATTTTCTATAAATTACTGGGTTAGCAAATGGTGATGATTTGTCTTCTTTCCATCCTTACTTCTTACAATAGCATGTTTTCCTCCAAAAAATTATGTTCCTCATTTAAAGCAGAGAGGGAGGAGACTTAACACTGTCAAACAGCTTTCTGATTTCACAGTTGTCAGTGCATTTGGGAAACAGCCCTTTTCTCACTGATCACTTTGTCAGCAACAACACGAAGAGTGATGACATTGAAGTGTCCCTCAGGTAACTGCAGCACCTGAGCAAGGGCTGCCTACACTGAAACCGGGGAACGGGGTAGTGATGAAAGGAGCACAGCTTACACCACCACCTCGCATCCTGACGGGTTTTTTTAAATACTGATGCCACCCAGTGTCACGACAGGGTATTGCCAATCACCCACCAATCACACAGCCCTCACCCAACACTTATCTGCATTACCCTTGCAACAAGATTACAGATGGGGCCATAGAGAAGATAAATTTGGTTGGAATACAGAATTCAGAAATTAATTTCCACAATTCAGAATAACTGGCTGCCTTTGACCGCACTTGGCTTCACTGCAAAGTGGTTTTAGCAAGGGGAAGGGAGAAGCTGAAAGGGAGAAGGATGAGAAAATAGTGGTAGGGATTGGGGCTTTTGAAGATATTTGTAACTTTATTGATCTTGTGACCTAAAGGTTTGTTAGGTTAAAATTTCAATGTTCACAATTACCCTCTTAAAGATGCCAATAAGTTAAGAAATGAGACTGGTACATGACATAAAAGTGCCACTATTGCATGAAAAGCTGTGTAAAAAAGCCTTAATACAAAAAATAAGAAGTAAATGCATGTGATCTCAATAAACTATATACCCCTTTGGAGACTAACCTGAGGATTTTCAGAAAGCTTTGTTAAGAAGCTGGACTCAATGATCCTTGTGGGTCCCTTCCAACTCAGAATATTCTATGATTCTGTAATACCTACAACTTCAGCATCAAAGTATTTCTCCTACTTAAGTCATGATAGTGGACAAGTAAAAGTCACATTTTAAACCATTATTTTTTCCTGACAGTTGTATTAAAGTAAAAAAATATTTAGTGAAACATAGGAGACAGAGAGAGAGAGAGAGAGAGAGAGAGAGAGAGAGAGAGAGAACTTGGAAACAAACCAATTTAAATTTAGAATCTGACAACATACACAGAGTATTGCACATACCTGGTGCAAATTTTGTTGTCCCACAAAATCTAACAGTGCCTGTTCTCTGTCCCACCACCAGTACTCTGTCTCCGACCTGGATTTCTCCATCAAGAGCATTTTTCCTTGTGGTTGGGGAGCTATAAAGCCCTGGTCAAGAGAAGAACAAGATCTGAAGTTAGTGACCTTAAATCTTAAAGAAAGTTTTCAATAGCAAGCCAACTAATTAGTGAACAGAATATTTCTCTCTAGCACAGTGTACCTTCAACACATGTCAACACAAATTTTGCTTAGACAAAGACTTGCTTTGTGCCAGCCTCAAAACTGGACTACAGTCTTTTCTCTGCTCTGAAAAGGTACAGTGACCAACTATAAAAGCACTTTTCATCTTGAAGATGTTATAAAAATCTGTCTTAAAGTTGCCAGACTTAGGTTTATGGTTAAACTACTTCACAAGTGTCTTTCTGAAACTATCTCAGATTCTGAAACAACACAAGTAGTTCCACATAAGTACTCAATGCAGCAGTGAACTCCCCCCTGAGAAAATACACCTCAATAAAATAGACCATACCACCACTAATCTTAGATGAAACAGAAGACACTCTGGTCAGGGCCTTTTTACTGCTGCTCATCGAGTTCCGCTTCTTGGAGTAATTCCGTTTGCCTTCCAGGGAGGTAGAAGAAGAGGAAGAGCTGCTGTACCCGGGAAAACCTAAAGACATAAATGAAAGTTGTCTTTCAGGGATCATATTTTCGAATAGGGCAGATTAAGCAGAAAGGAAAGCTTCTGTAATATGGAAGTTATCTGCTCTCCACAGAGGGCAGAATGCAAAGTAAACAGCCAAAGTTAGAACATGTTACGCAGCATTTGCACAAACACCTGTCCAGTCAGGAATGACAGGGGTGCACATGACCCTGCCTTGGGAATATGGGGATAGGTACATGCCAGAAGAGATCTCCAATAGCCCATAGTTATTACTCTAGGAAAGTTAATCTCAACAGTCCCAAGCATATTTATCAAAATACATGAGCTTTAATAATAAGAGATCATACCACCAGCCTTTCAGCATCCAGTCCACTAAATACTTGATGAGAAGTGGAAGAAAGGTGATATTATGTGAGTGAATTATTGCTTGGATTAAAGCCTACTAGATTCCATTACATACTGTATTAATATTAAAACCTGTACTATAAAACAAGAATGGGAAATAACTAACTTTTATCTCCATTTGCAAACCCTAAAGTCTAACCTGTCCAATAAGACTTACGTTCATCTTTCCTGCTTCCTTTTCAAGGCTCTTCTCCCCTTTCCCAATCCCTTCTGCCCAAAATGAGGCAGAGTACAGCAAGACACATCTACACCTCAGCTTATCAATGTGAAAAATTAAGATAATATTGCTTATCAAATTTTCCAGACTTTTGAGAAGCTTAATCCACAGCTTGATATTGATGCAGGGTTAGTTTGTTCAACATAATTTAATTCTCCAGTTTTGCAAAACAGTAAAGAACTGAGGAAAGGCAAAGACAGTAGGGTCTAAGCAAAAGCTGAGGACAGAAATCCAAATACTCACATACTCATTACAGCTCTGCTACAATGAAGAAAATGTAAATTCCTGACTAAATAAGCAAACTTCAGCTCCATGTCTGAGGTATGAACACACGTGTGCATTGGCAAACACATGCTTCAAGTCCTTATTTAGAAGCCAGTCCTGGGATGGATTCACTGGAGATCAGACCACCATTTTTCCAACAAAATGCAACAAAAACTGCTTCAGCTAAACCTGTCATCAAGATACTTCATTCTGTGGAAAATTACAGGGTGGGAGAAGGAAGAACAGAAAGGACTTCAGGAAGCCATATAACTGATTCCTTTTCCTTCAGGCAAAACAATTATTTGTTGTAACACTCCAGACAGGTGAGTATTTGGCCTGTTCTTGAAAATCTCCCATCAGGGAGATCTTAAGACTTCCTCAGTAGTGTATTTCAGCACATAATTAGCTCTAGCATTACAGGGTTTTTCTTCCCCTAATATAAAACCTCAATCACCACTGGTTTACGTCAAGGTTTTTTACTTCCACTACACATGCAGAGTGGGTTATACTATTCCCTGTATTTCAAAGCTTCCAGTTTTATGTCTTTCGTCTTCTGTCTTTTTAATCACACAATAACAAATTTCAAGTCTTTCCTCCTGAGTCATGTTTTATACAACCAGTTACTGTCATGTCTTTCTGAATTCTCTCAGAATTCACAACTGTTCACTCACGAAGATATAAAAAGATGCTTTCCTTCACAGACCTGCTGGTGGAGCAAGTCCAAAGGAGGCCATGAAGATGTTTAGAGGGATGGAGCACCTCCCCTATGTGGAGGGGCTGAGAGAGCTGGGATTGGTCAGCCCCAGAGAGGCCTCACTGAGGCCCTTCAAGAAAGATGGACAGACGGTTCACAAGTGCATGCAGTGACAGGACAAGGGATAGAGGCTTCAAACTGACAGAAAGGAGGCTTAGATCAGATGTTAGGAAGAAATTCTTTACTGTGAGGGTGGGAGGCACTGGAACAGGTTGCTCAGAGAAGCTGTGGCTGCCCCATCCCTGGAAGTGTTCAAGACCAGCTTGGATGGGGCTCTGAGCAGCCTGGTCTGGTGGAAGGTGTCCCTGCCCATGGTAGGGGAGTTGGAACTCGATCCTTAAGGCCCCTTCCAACTCAGACTATTCTGTGATTCTATGACTTAAAGAAAGCATATTCAAATTCACACTTCAAATTATTTCAAAGAAATACTGCTTTTACTATCATTCATGATTTTATAGACAAAACCTCAGAAGAGACACGACTTTTAGAGTTTTTCAAGACGGCTGAAAATGAGGTCCCTTCATGTTTCAAGTTCAGCACAGTACTGCTGTGGTAGAAGTGGTTAACCAGTTTTGAAACTAGGTAATTGCAGAGAATGATTCACATGCAAAACACACTCTTTAAAAGCTAGCTTCATTCTTCATGTTTGAAGCCTGTTATTGTGAGTCTGCCATGATACAACACCAAGACTGTTAAACACTGTTAGATGGTAACTCTTTAGAAGCTTGAAGATACAGTAGAGGAGAGAAAAGAAAATGCCAACAGATTATTAAAATCTAGGCAGCAACAATACAGGGCAAAGGGTCTCCCTCAGAAACCTCAGGTAGTAATTCTGCAGACCCTCTGTAAGATCATTTATGAAGAGCCAGTTTTAAGGACTTGTCTATGTTCCTGCCCAAGTATTCAAACAGAAGTGGTTACCAAACCAACACAGAACACCAGCCAAACATCCACACAAATTACTTTGCTCCTAGAAAACTAAATGCCTACAGCCTGCTTGGGACTTGAATATAAACAAGCAGGGCACCTTTTTTCTATAGTGCAGATACAGGGCTTTTACAGAGGTAGGGCAGCAATAATAATTCATCTGCCATACACAGTTTTCTTCTTAAGATGTTAAAAAGAATTAAAAATTCGTTCATTACCATCCTTTGCAGGTACAGTTTTTCCCCTGTTAGCAGTGAGAAAGTTGTTTTCAGAAGCACTCTCTCTTTTTGCCATATGTAGGCCTATAAAAAGAATATACATCATTAAATATATACATCCTAACAAATAACAATAATTTTATAGGAAAGTCATGTATGAAAACAATGTGACAGATTTACAGACTCCTGGATGCATGGAAGAATGGATAAAACTGCACAGCTCCTTAGACACTTGATAAATGGGTAAAACGAGAACTGCAGAATTGTTTTGATGGGTAAGCACAGGTATTAAACCCCTTAACACATTAAACCAGTCCAAAGTATCTTGCCAAAAAATAAACAAATGGTCTATAAAATACTAATTTTTATAATGAAGGAGTTTTTCTTAAATCTTTCAAACATTCATATTTATAACATTTGCAGTACTTAAGATCTACTGTTCCCCAGTATTAATTTCACAATTTCTGCTTTAAAGATTACACATCAAGGTTTTGACAGATATTTGAGAACAAATCTTCATTTAGACTACAAATGATGTAAGCATGGCAATATGATTTTTCAGAGCCTCTCGTATGCACAGAAACTCGTACTCCCACCAAAGTTATAATTTGCAAACAGTCATTTTGCATTTCTGACAGTTTCCTATCCTAACTCAATAAAAAACAGACTCTTCTGTGATTTATCCCCTCCCTGTCATGAAAGAAAAATCACATCTGTTTTATTTAACTACATCTCTCAATTCAGCCACAGAGACTGAACCAGTTTGCAAATGTAGTGTATTTCCCAAAATTTTATGGCTTAGCCATTAAGGCATCAGATCAAAAAACTAGCTAGTTGTGACTGATAACACATTTCTTAATTTTCTCTTGGTAATCCTTTTCCTAGAAACTTGAAAAAGATCTTTTCTCATCAATCTGATGGATTATTCAAATCCAGCAGAACCAAATAAAATTTTAAAATCCCTCTACAATACTGTATTTTACTTCACAGCTTATAACCTTATCTACAAAAAGCATATTAATTTTTCTTGAATCATTACAAACCAATGTATTGCAGGGAGGAAGTTTAAAAGAAAGAAATGTGACCTGGTGATGGACACAAACACTGTAAACCAAAGTTCTGCCTCTGCAGCTTTGTCCTTCCCCCACTCCAGCCAGCGAATCAGCCAGGCATGTTAATTCCAATGGATCTTTCTGTGCAAGGACTCCCTGCAAACAGCAGCTTCCAGACACTTACATCCAGTGGATGTAAGCTCTCCTGGGATGCTTAACTCCCTCTGACTTCTACCTTAAAGCAAGGTATCAAATGTTTAAATTTTACAAAGACACAACTGCACTTCTGGGACAGAAAAGTTGGTTTATGACTAAACTGTCTGGAACAAAGCTGTCTATGACAAAAGAAAAGTCCCTCCCATTACAGTTTAGTGGGTTACAAACAGCTCAGAGCAAAGTGAATCAAACACTGGAAAATATTTAACAGAAGAAGTCAGCTCCTGAGCAGTTACTCCTAACAAACTGCTTATCCTAAGAAGCTTTTTATGCAAGATGCCAATTTATAAATAGCTTGAATCTTGTGCAAATTGTAAATACAGACACTTAGAACTTACTCCCCCCTCAATCTATGCAGAGAAGAGTTACATAAGTCATCCAAAAAGCTGTCAAAATGCATCTTTTCCTGGCACCAGCCTGGTGCATTGTTTCTATACCCTGCACACTACTGGTAAAGTGTGCAGTATTTTAGGGTGCTTAGATAAATTCAGTGAGAATGTGTGTTATCTTCTATCCCTTAAGCTGTGCTGCCTTAGTGTGAGTCACCTCAACAGGGCTCAGAAGGCAGAAGAAATGCTATTGAAATATTGAATGACATTAGTACATAGCCAGCCAAACACAGGGGGCCAGATTATGCAAGACCAGCACTGCACACAGCAGGGAAGAGCCTGTTCTCCAAACAACTTGGAACCTGAACAGTCAAAAAACACGGATCATTCACTCCACAGGGAGGGTACTTACACAGAAGGATTAAGTAATTTGAGCAAATTACTAAGAAACTAAACCAGAGCCAGAGACTGAGCCCATAACTCCAATCAGTAGCCTGAGGCCTTATTACAAGGACAACCTTTCTCTTCTAATTTGGCACTGGTTTTACTCAGATAATTTAATTAGCAGATAAAACACAATGAGTTAAATAGTTCCTTGATCATGTTGCCAGAAAATAAATCACTTCAATTTTTAGACATAAAGGTGTATAGATTATTTACTAGATTTTCATGCCTTTCAAATTCCCCAGGAATATCTCAGTAAATGGAACCTCATTAAGTTGAGACACTTAACTGGTATGACAGCCAATTAGAAATTGCTTTAATGGCTCAAGAATAAATGTTGTGGTGAGGGGTTTTCTTTACAGAGTATGTAAAGAGTAGAAACTGTCATAGTACATCAGATCACTGTAACAACCCACAGCTGCACACAACACCCTTCACGTACCATTTCCCAGACCAGTGAACTTCTAACCTTGAGAACATGGAATTAATAAACACCTTATCACCTCACTCCAGGTTATGAACTAATTCCAAACAAGTATTTTAATACCAAGATTTACTAAGTCTTGAAGACTAGTATCTCTCCATCCTGTGTCAACATGCAAAAAACCACTCACCAGAATTCACTTTGGAAGTTATGTGTGTCACATCTACTTTCCTGGATTTCACCACAGGCGAAGACCGCACGGAAGAGCTTTGTACGGAGCTTTTTTTGTGATCAGAAGCCTTGCTTATTTTGGAAAGAGGTGCAAAGATACCTGGAGAGAGAATTGTATGTGCCAACAAAGAGCCATGGATAATGTTTATGTAACAAAACCTTCCAGCTACCATCTCTCACATCAATTAATTCAGGCGTTTTATTAGCCACAATCGTAACTTGCTATGCTGACAAAGCACTTGCAGGGTAGGAAGGACAAGCTCAAATGAACAGTGAAACCAAAATCCTTATCAAGCAACTTGAACAGAGTAAGTTGGAAGAAGTCAGCAAGACTATTAGAATCTCCTTTCTGTCCTAGCAGTAACATTCAGTCTCCACTGCTACAAAACACAGGACTTTGTGTGTCCTGTGGGGCCATGGCACAACAATTAAAATACCTCAAGCTCAAAGTTAGAAAACAACTACAAGCATGAATGTCTTACCAAGGAATACAAAGCAGGTAAATAAACATGGCTATGATTGTTACAATAAAAACAACTGGTTTCAACAGTATAGATGAAAAACCAGGAAATCCCTCAGTTTCAAGGAAGTAACCAGAAATTTTGACTGGTTGGTTGTTTCAGTTGTTTTGCAAATAGTTGCAGCCAAAACAGCAGGAACAACTAAAGAATCAATAAATCAAACAAAGCACTACAGAGAAAAGCAACAGAAACTGCTACCTGGTTTTTATCCTCCTAAAAGATGCCTGCCTATCTTCCAGTACTCTTTAAAATTTTGGGGGGGTTAAAAATGTAAGAAGAAAAAAATTAAAAATAAAGGCATACCACGTTTTGGTGCACATTTGAAGTACTGGACTTTTCCAACACTTCCATTGTTCTTTCCTTCTGGTTCATCCAGTTCTACACCAGCCCACTGGCCACTGGCAAATTCCGTTGTGCCACAAAATCTTAAGGTACCAACCTAAGAGAAAAAGCATCAATACAGAATGGGTTTGTTAAACAAGTATAGTTCATGAGAAAATAGTATAGGTTATGAAAAAGACAGCAAGTCACCTCCAAGCTTTTCATGACAAAAATACAAACATCATTTCCCTCACTTATTTACATTCCTACCTTTCAACACCACTCAGGACATTTTCCAAAAGGTCTTAGTTCTTCTGTGTATATTTTGCATTAAACAGCAGCCTTGGTTATGGACAGATCTCACAATGGACAAGAATTAGAGAGTAATAACCTCTGCAAATACAGCTCTAGGTCAGCAAGGTACAGGAGCACATGTCCAATGAGAGAGGTTTTACTTCCACTGTTTATACAACAAGAAATCCAGAATCAGGGCTAGGTGTCTTCCTAAACTGGAGGTTCCATAGAAATATTAGATTAGACAAATCTATGTGTGCATAAATACATACATTCAAGTATATATATAATTTTTTTATATATACAGCAAAAGTTCAAGGATAAACCTCAGAGCATAATTTTTTTTTCCTTTGGAAAAGATTCATCAGTCTTCTATTTCTTCCTTATGATTAAAGAAAATTTTAAAAGCCAGCAAATGTTTTAAACATTTGCTGTTGCTTCAATATGTACTATAAACTCTGAACAGATAAGCATATGAAGAATATCAAGACAGACCAGTCCTGCTGGTGGACCTCATCCTCCACAAATATACATTATAAGCTCACACACTTCAACCAAATGGGAGGAATAACTAAGTGAGATGCATTTAACATTGATTTAAATTCCTTTTTATATTTGATTTTTAAATTAGTTTTAGTAATAAAAACCTTTGATCTTCCAGTTGCTCAGTTTTCCTCATCTCATGTGACCTTAATACTATTAGTTCATTTTACACTATGACTCCACTGTTTAATCAAATCCTCAGAGAGTAAACAGATAGAAAGAATTCTTTCTATCTGTTTACTCTCTGAGGATTTGATTAAACAGTTTTCCTCATCTCATGTGACCTTAATACTATTAGTTCATTTTACACTATGACTCCACTGTTTAATCAAATCCTCAGAGAGTAAACAGATAGAAAGAATTCTTTTTTTTACTTTAAAACCTTCCAGCTACTCTTTCCTAATGTCTGTAAAGAAATAAACACAACCCAGAGCCTGTTTTCTTATGCTGAAGATCTCCTCTAAACTTGATTGTTGTAGACAGGTATGTCATACTAATCTAGACTGAGACCTTTTAGCTACTGACACAAGGATCAAATTCAGCCAGAGGAAGTTTGTCCAAGCAGCCCCAGGGATTCCTACAATTCCTCCACTACTTTCCAGGCAGCAGCTAAGGGAACTTACTGAGCAGAGAGAAGAGATCAGCTAGTATCTTAAACCAGAGGTGGGAGATGGCAAAAGTGCAACTCCACTTTTGCCCTAGGACCTATGCAAGCAAGGAGCAGGGGATGTCTCTCACATGAGAAAGACCAGGAGCAGTTTTCTGCCAGCTGCTGGTCCCCCTGCTCTCCCATTTCATCAGATGGGATCCCGATGGACCCTGGATCTGGCAGAGCAGGAGCCCCAGACCACACACACGTAAGCAGCTGCTTACACAGCTTCCTACCCTGTAGGACAACGGGACTGACAGGCACAGTAGGAGTCAGGAGAGCAATCCATTCTCCCTCTGGCATCTACTGTGTCTGGCTTTCAACCTTCATTAAAGCTGACATATCAGGAGACTGCAGAGGCAGGAAAGGGAACAACCACCCATAAATACAGCTCCAAAAAACGCTGCTGTTCCAAGTGGCCTCATCCCAGCTTCCATATTCCAGAATGAGAACTGATCCAGGAGAAGGTTAAAAACAGGGCACCACTTTCACCATCCTGTTTTCACTTTTGCTCCACCCTGCAGGAATTCAGGAGTATCGAGGGGGAGGGGAAGGCAGGGCTGAGAACAACTTCTCAACTGAGGCTAATGGAGAAAAGGGGTGGGAAGCAACGTGAGAGTACTGCACAACAGCTCCTCACACACAAAGGGAGGAAGGGAGGAAAGCTGATGTGGAAATGGAAGTTCAAAAAGCATAATCACATTCCTGCTTCCCACCTGCTCTAGGACAGATTTGGCTCCCTTAAAGAAAAACAAGCTAGCTGCAAAGCCCTGCTGGCCTGTGGCAGCACTAAACCAGCTTCCAGCAACTTCTTAAAAACGCTGCAACAACATAATCAATTAGAAGAATAAAAGTAACCAAACCCAGGCAGCTCTATCCCTGCACAGTGAGCACATTACAGCACAAACTCTGTGGTCCTTACTTGGAGGAGACATACACAAGAGCACCACTTTGATCACTTTCTTGCTCTGCAGCCTCCATTAACTTGCACTTACATTATCTCCCCTTGTTGCCACTGTGATTTCTGATAAAGAAACTTCTGCCTTTAAAGAATAAGTGGCTTTCTGTACATACTTCAGTTAAAATGCCTTCTGCATAGCTAGTGATCCCTTTGCTTTTCCTGACCCAATTTCAAGAACACACCAAATTAAAACACACAACGGAAGCTGCTTCACACTCTTGCTGGAGATCGCTTTAGAACATTTCTGTTGTGACAGTTACAAATCTGAAGTTATATTAGGAAAACTATTAAAGCGAAAGTATTCAAACATAAAATTTTGCTCACAAATGCTTTCAATGTTTACCAGGAAAAAAGTACTTCTTTAAAAGGGTTCTAACACTGTTAAATCATTTTAGATCCCTTGCTATCACAGCAAATAAAAAGTCTGAGTATTGAATGCTATATCAATGTTACAGTTTTCAAATATACTTTTAGAAATGTAGTTAACATTGTAGCTTCCAAAAATCTATTCACATTTGAGATGGACTCTATTAGCCACATCCTTATACTTCCACAGAACCATGTAACAACACTGTTGGCACGCACTGCTTCAAAGATTTTAGCTGCATTGCAGCAGTGAAATTGGGTTACTATAAGCTAAGCAGAACTGAAGGGTTTTTTCCCTGCCTTCTGGAAACTATCAGGAGTACTTCATGAATGCACATTCCTAACAAAGCTGGGCAACTCACAAAGTAATTTGTGAATTCTACCATCGTTTTCATGTGACACCAAAAATGTTAATAAAAGCTGAGCCATGCTGATGTACTATAGAAGAAGACTGTTAAAATCATTTAAAGATGCAAAATGCAGCCTATGCCTGTCAAAACTGCTTTTCATAATAATGACTTTATCATACAACTCTTCAGCTCATTACTTTTTGTAACCAGTTCCTTGCTGCCATCCAGAGATCACCCCTTCCAGAAACCTTTTCAGACCCTCAAATTGAGGCATGTCTCCAAAGGGATAAATAACTGGACTCTCCAGGAATGATGAGGGTAGTACCAGGCTGGTGGCCATACCTTCTGTCCTGCAATAACAACACGATCTCCCAGCTTCAGGCCAAGTGATAACAGCATGGCCCTGCCTGTGACGTGGTCGTAGGTTGGAATCATGGCTTTGGAGATGTCACACGACAGGGGCACTGCATCCAGCAGTATCTGCTTGATTTCCTTTGCACTGGCTGCTGCATCTGCCATTTCCAGAGGCATATCTACTGGATCAGGAACCACATCTGCTGGAATCTGCCCTTTGTCATTCTGTAGAAACATAACATAGCACAGGATTTAATGCTGTTACAAGATAAATCTGATCAGGTGAAACCACAGCATTTTAGGAAGTGCTTAATCCTCTTTATTAGATATTCTTCCTACAATATAAACAACTATGAAAATATCCACATTTTCAAATAAGGATGCCAAAACATTCTTGGATAGATAAGCTAGCATGCACAGCATCTCATTTTTGAAACTGACAAGTAACCAGCATTTCCAAACTTAAGAACATTATTAAGACTCAGAACACCTGAAACAAAACACCTGTGTGTATCTGTGTACCTGAACAGAGAATTAGGAAAGCAAGGTGGACTTCTGGTCTGTAATGCCAACACTGAAAAGCCAACTGCTCCCAAAGAATGTATCTTTACCCAGCATAGAGCTTGCTCCTTGGTGAGGCTTATTTCAAATATGACTGAATTTAATTTATGTATGTTGCATTTACAGAATATGCAAATGTGATGGCTCACATCAGTACCTGAATAAATCTGTTCAGGTTTATCTAGATACAGATTATCCTATGAGAGATGAATTAAGGACAGTCCTTTCCAAACAAGTCCCATTCCCAGAGAGCTGTGACTGTGATTCCCTGTACATCCTAAGTGACAGCTCAAGGCATTGGAGTACCAGATCCCCTGGAATTAACATCAACTCCAGGCCAGCTGCCCAGACAGCAGGTACTGTCAGGCTGCTCCAGGGACAGTTCTACCTACACTCTTTAGCAAAGCCACTGGTGTGGAGCTTCAGCTGTCTGCCCATTTTCACAACATTTGTGGAAAAATAATCATCTCAGTCTTCCAAATTTGTCTCAACTGAGCCCCTGGACTCAGACATTACCAGAAGCTCAAAGAAGGAATGATGTAGAGTAAGACTGTATTTGTTTTGGTCCCTTCAAAACAGACTAGAAGTTCAGTGTTTCCTGAGCCCCCTCTCAATCCACCTCAAAGCTAGTAAATATAATCCTTACTCAGTATTTACACTGCTGCTTCCAGATAATCAAACTCTACAGACTACTGTCTCTAGTGTGTAGAAGAATTGCAGGTTTGAAGAATTCAACACCCAATCTTCCTTAAAAAATCTCCAATCACTTTGCAAGTGAAAATCACACTACCTTAAAAACAGGCTATACCTGGCTTACAGTTGAGCAGGGAGTTTGTTTTGAGTTTGTAGTCATCACATTAGAGATTATTTTGATCACAACAGTCCCCCAGTTCATCCCACCAGGTGCCCTGCAAACCTCAGTGCCAACACAAAGCAGAGGCAGAGCAGTGGCAAGAAGGCGAAGTGGAAGCTCAGGGGAAGCTCAGGATTTCTCTTCTCAAGGGCACAGACACCTCTGCCAGCTCAGAATGTTTGTGCAACTACAAACCAGCACTCCCTGTGACAACAGACTCCTGAACACACAGCTGCCAGAGAACTTGAGACACATACAGGCACACTGAACAAAGAGACAAAGAAGAAACCCACCATTTTTTAAGAGATCTAGATTGAATATCATGAAGAACTGTAGGACAATAATGATCCAGAAGATTTCACACCAACAGTGCTACATAAAATAAGGACTCTTTGAGTCCTTAAAAAATCCGTGATTTCTCATTTTAAAAAAACAACCCTGAACTTGAAAATGGAGAACTGAGATACGGTTTTGCTAAATTAAGAAAGACTTCCAAAAAAACCCCAACCAAACCAAAAACCAACAAAAACCTCACACACAAACCAGCAAAAACCCCAAAACGAAACACAAAATTCAAACAATCAAAACCCAGGATTTGTGGCTAGACACATATAGCAACACTTTGCACTATACCCTATGCCTGTTATTAGGTTACTAGGCAGAGCAGGTGATGTTTATGTGTTCTCAGTTACTCATGCTAACACCAGGCTTACTGCTAAGCACAACACAGCATTTCTGGAGGGCAAAGACTGCACTCCTCCATTTCTGAAAAGATCCCCCCCACCAAGACAGCTGTTTCAAGACACTCATGAGTATTAATAAATGAAAGCTCAAACAACAAGGAGAAGAACCTCTTGAAAGTTATTTGAACTAATGAACTAGAACATGAGACCTAAATACAAACTTCAACACACAAGTAGGACAAAGCATACAAAATCATTCACTATGAGTTGTAAATATTTTTTTTCTGAGGCACTATCACTCCATGTAGCACACTTTGAGCTAATCAAAATCCTGGACAGACTGCTCAGTTTTTTTTCCAGGTACCTTTTTCACCTTTTGGTAAATCTATAACCTAACTCCTTACCCTAAAGGCAGGATTTGCTCCATGTTCCAGTAAACACTTGACAGCTCCTGTGCATAGGTTAAATGCAGCAATATGCAAAGCTGTTCCAAAATCAAAATCACTACAGGTGGCATCCACATCTGCAATTAAACATCACATGTGAGGTATGCAAGTCTGTTACACGAACATTTTCCCCTACAGATTCCTTGTGAGGACATTCATTTTTACAGTTTATGTCAGCATTTATACAGAGACACCATTATTTATGTACCAAATGCATATGAAAAGTAATTCTACATAAAATATCAGCCTTATTTGCATCTGTTTATTCATATCACAAACCAACCTGGAAGATGAGCAGGTACTTTCACTCATTTTTTGATACTGATGGTTTAACTGCAAAATTGCTGCTACTCATTATACCAAATCTGCTGTGCCAAGATTAACAGGTAAGTAACTTCAGGTTTGCAAGAAAATTCATGCTTTGATGTTTCAGAAACATTTATATTTTATTGCTTCTAGGTGTCAAATATTAAAATGAAATGCAGCTTCAACCAGTTGTTTTCCTTCGTGAGCAGGCAGTAGGGCAAGGGAAAACTCATTATACCTCTGTTTCACACTTATTTAATTACTAATGGCCAAAAATAGAGTAAGAGCTGTTGATTGTTATAATCTCTTTGTTTTCAAAAAATTGCACTCTGAAGGGTCTTGCACTGATAGTTTGGAAAATGGAGCACTGCATTTGACTGCAAGAGATTTAGCACAATATATATTTCTATCAGTTGTTCCCAATGCATCTTTCAATCTGCTATGAAGTTATTACTGTTCCAGAAGACTGGAGATTAAATGTCTGTTAAGTCTGAGGCTCCTCTCTTAAATTACACAAGAGAGATGTCATTTTGAGTCAATTAGGTATAGGACTGTTAATTAAAAATGCCAGCTGATTTAATACACAAACCAAAAGACCACAAGTATTAGCAATAATGTTCCAGTTTGAAATACTGGTGAGGAACAGAAAACTTTCCACCTCAGGACTGAAGAGTCTTCTCATAATTTTCAGTATCAGTCTCCATCCCAAAAAAACACTAGCCCTTCTCACAATGCCATAAACAAAGTATAACTCAACTGCATCAACATCCCTACATAGTTACACTAAATGAGCATTTTGGAGGCAAATAAAACATCAATATATATAGAAGACACATAGTTATATATGTCTGTATAGACATGTTAAGTTCATATATACTAATAAAATTGATTCAGTTTTATAAAGCTCAAAGGTAACAAATTTGCAATTCGAATTTAAGTTTTGCAACTGCACTGATTAAACACAAACATGAAAAAGGACTGCACTCCCATGCCTCAGTCATAATGAGAGCTATGTATGCAGATGTACCCTTTATTTACCAAAGGGCAGAAGACATTACCAGTTTAAAAGCAGCTGGAAGCTGAGGAGCTGTATACAGCCATTGAAACTCCATGGAATACAGCCAAACATTTTCTGCACACATAGGAACCAATCTGCAGAAATACTGGTCAGCAGCATCAGCTACTGAGCCAGCAACTGTTGCATGTACTCCTATTTTGAAAACCAACTGATGTGTGGTTTGGTTCTCTGAATTAGACTCTGTGACTTCCTCAGACTTGCAAGTTTCTTGCTTAGATTTTCTGAACTGTTCTCTTGCAGCTTTGATCTAAGTGGGCATAGTAGAGGTGACAGAATGAAAGACAAATATCAAATGTTACCTGGTAACTATCTCAAACTACCTCGAAGAAAATAATACACAATTTTTGTATTTAAAACCTCCAAAAATCCAAGATCAAACTAGCTCTCTCTTGTAACAACTGAGGAGCAAATCTATATAAAGAATTTAACTATAGAGTATCATAAAGAAAATAGTTTAGCAGTAAATCAAAAGGAAACACCTGTGCTTCACAATGGGTGTCTCAGAGTCAGCATACCACTGTCTTGAAAAGTTATTTATACAACAACCACTTTTTGTCCAGTTCAGTATGGATCTATCCAAAGCATATTTGCCTTCTAAGTATGTTCTTCCTTCTCTGCAAACTGCCTGATGAAGTATGGAGCTAAAATTATTCTATTATTTCAGACTATCCATTGTTTCCATGTCACAGGGCAAATAATTTTATACATTTACTGAGATAAAAAATATCAGCTGCTTATCCAAGAATTGCCAACTGCCAAGATGTTTAACTGGAGTGATTTCCTTGGAAATCTGAGCTAAGTCCCACCCCTTCTGTAGGAACTGCACAGGAGGAGAACACCAAATGCAGTTGAGGTCTGAAAGGTGACCTAAACTGCTGATGTAAATTATGGAGACCAGGCTACTGAAATGTGATGTGGACTTAACTACTGTGCAATCTTGTCTTTTGTTACTAACCCACACCTGTCACCTCCTAAGCAGTGCTTAACAATTTCCTCCATGGAGATTCAAGATGTGGCAATCAAGCCTTGGGTACTCCAAAAGCCTACCAGCTTTCCAGAATGGTGAGACAGAGTCCCTAGCTAAAAAAATCCTTTTGCAAACTGGCACAATCAGAAGGATATTCAGTAGAACAAATTAACATTTGTACAATTTTGGTGATAAAGCTGCTAACTGGTTTTGCTGTCCTGACCAAATTAGAAACAAACAGCTCTGGTTTAGAACCATTTCTGTATTAATATCTGCATTAGTATAAATAGGACTCCAATTACCAATCCTTCACAGTATCATTCCAAAAGGTGTTATCTATTTATGCCAAGCACTAAAGTCAAATTGTTCCTTACACAGGACCTTCTACAAAGCTGAGAAATGGGAAAAATGAGCACATCAAAATTGCCTCAGTTGCAGCTTTGCCACGTGCCATTGCCAAGTTCCCACTACTCCTTTATCCTTCTTCCAGCATTTCATACACAGTTCTCAATGTTCAAGCAACCTTAAAAACCACAAGATTTTATTAGAGTAGATATATCTTGTATAACTTTTATAACTTGTAGTTCTATCTAGTAGCTATATCTTTAGTTTTCTGCAAACAGTCTCTTAGTTCTCAGTAACTGAAGATTAACCTGTTTGCTTTCCAGTCTATTTGAAACTTCTGTTGTCTTGTATAAAGCTCAAGTTTAAAAACCAGCAATGGAAACAGTACAGTAAACCACTAAAGATGAGGTTAAGAGAAAAATGAACCAATAAGGCTGAATAAAAGAGTAAGAAATTATTTATGTATAATGGATAAAGGAACCAGACCACTATACACCAGTTTAGGATCTACAAAATATTGACAACTACATGACATAAATGTCACAATGCCTACCTTTTGGCTTTGCATTTTTCAAAATGACACTGATCAGTTCTGGAACATCAAAGTAGGCAGCATAATGCAAGGCATTCATGTTTGTCCAGCGGCTGCGTAAGCTGCTGTCAGCACCCAAATCAATCAGCTGCGTTGCAAATTTCACAGCAGTTTCAACATCACCTGCAGGGTAAATTTTGTAAAATATGCATTAGTGATGTATTTATTTGACCACATGCTTATGTGTAACACAAAATGTACATTAAGCCCTTCAAGCTCACAGCAGAACTATGACTATGCCTTTCTTTTTAGGATCAGGATACAGAAATCTTTGCCTTTTATCACAAAGGGCTGAAATCTCTAGTGTATAATAACACTACCTCTTTTTCTCTAATATAAGTAATGTGTCAGTCACCAAACCCAGGAGTTTTAGTATCTGATGGAAGAAAAAGAATTACACACCACAATGCTGAAGTTTATGTTAAAAGATCTGTCAACACCAGGGAAGGTGACCCATGCCAGACCTCACTCAAACTCACAGGAGAAGTGGGTTCAGGTCAACAAATAAGTAACACAACATAGAAAAGTCAATAGGGGTATTCAAACAGAGTTATATGTGCTCTCATTTCCAGTATTTATGATCATAATAATGCAAACAAAGTTTATTGTTCTCTTCTGACATGAACAAGGTGAAAGAAACACAAGTTGCCTAAATGTTCTGCTGTAAGAAAACTACAGCAAAAACTACAGCAAACTTTCACCTTTCACAAGGTACAGCTTGCACCTCAGTTTGAAACTGTCTTTGCTACATGAGGTATCTGTTTAAGCTGGTACTACTGTGTGCAATACCTATACCACTAATTCAGCTGGCTGCCCATGGCTACAGCTGTAACTGCACTGCAGTTCTGCATCCTTCTTGCTCATTGCCACTAGAAGAGAAAATCAAGCACTAAAAAAAAAAATTACTGCAAGAAAAAATTCTGTAACAGTCAGCAGGATTAGCTTATGTGGGTCAATTAGATGTTCACATCTATAATGACTTTCTTGTACTCACCAATGCCATGAGCCCCTGACTTGCAAGTGTAATGCAGGAGGGTCATATCAGTCAGTCCATCTCTGTCATTCACATTGCAACCTCTTTTAATGATCTGACAGGCAAGTAGAAAACAAGCACATTTTATCTCTGACATCACTATTACTTCATTAGTTATTTCAGATATGTTGACTCCTGGATTCATTACGAGATCTAGTAACAAGCCTGCCAGAAAAGACTCTAACTGAAGAACTGAGAAACATACACAAATTTAATAAATAGCATAATTAACCATTATTTACAGATTGAAAAAATTCTTTATATTGCTCCTTCTAACACATACTTCACATGCTAAAAAGTTAAGCAGTTAACTGCATAGGAAAAATTATTTATGAAGCTCTTCCCTTGTACTTTGATCTCTCAACAATTACCCACTCCACTCCCACATACCCCCAAAAAGAAGCCCCCAGTTATAATGTGGTAGGGTTAATCTTCACTACTCCCTCACATGTCCAGAAAAGGCTGTAATCCAGAAGAAAAATAAGAAAGTAGGATGGAAATAGTAGAAACTCATTTTGTGCCTTGGAAACATTGCCCTGAAGGTCAGGCTTCAATGGTAACTTCATATATTGTAGTTTGGGAATACTGCTAAGTAGAAAATTGAAATACCAAGGGGAAGGGTCTCAGCACAACTGCCTTGAGAGAAACATTGTTTAGACCATCTCTGCAAATGTGCTGAATTTTTATCCATCATCTTTTTTTTTTCCAAATAAAAGCTGACAGCATGTGAAGTACAAGGCATGATCAGTCACTACTTGTTAAAAGGCAGAAACTGTATCTGCATTTATGATTTTGCTTCTGAGTGAACTGGTTTTATTCACTGTCAACACAGTACTTAACACTGAGAGCACTCAAGGATCTTCATTTGTATCTCACCTCATTCCCAATAATATCAATATTCTGCTGGACCTGTGGAACCCATTGCCTTAAAATAGCAAACAATTCAGAAACTGATGTTTTGGGGTTGAAGAGTATTTCTTGGCATGCTGCATCATTGGGATCAAAGAAGGAAAACTCTGTTAAAAAAAAAAAAAAAAAAGAGTCTTTATATAAAATCTTGACCTTTAACATGCATCTACTTTTTCAAACTCAGAGGCAAAGAGTAGCAGAGAGAATCAGAATCACTTCAATACTCATCACACTGGAAAAATCAGAATGCTGAATTAATTCAGAAAATTTTCGCTAGCATCTGTTCTATTTTCCCTTTCATACTAAGATCTTGCTTATACTTCTGAAAAAGCTTTGAATCAGCATCCAATACAATGGTACTGCAAAACTGGTTTTAAGTTTAGGCAAGGAGTAACAGATGCACAGTGATTCTGATAATAAGGTTTTACTGTTGTTCAAGCCAGGCAAAGGCTGCAGATTCCAAGTTGTTTCCCAGCACAAACAAGCCTATTGGTTTCTCAGGGATCAAGTGCATACATGATTTCTCCATATGCTACAAAACATGTCTTTTCCTTCTTCTTCCATCACAATTTACATGGAACATACTGAAATATAAACACATGCTCTAATCAGGAAGGCATTCTGAGACCTCCTCTCTTTTCAGGTATTTCATGAATGCATCAATCCCAGCTGGTGGCAGCTGCAGGTAACAAACACCTTCAAATATAATTAAGGCACCAAATGAAGACCAGGAAAAAAAACATTTTAAAAGATTTTAAGTCTCATGTTCTTTCAGACAACCCAAACTATACCTACATAAAACACCTTATTATAAAAGTATATGTCATGTTACTCACAGGGGTGTGTGTGTGTGCATGTATATACACATCCTCTATCTTTAATCTGTGGAATTTCTTCCACCTCTGGAAAATTATATGAAAGAATCTGGATAGCAATGGCTATGTGGAGAGGGACTGGAAGCAGAGTCTACTGCCATCAGTAAATGAATCATGGCAAACACTGAACTGTGACCCCTGCTGCAGCTATCAGGGAGCTGCCTTTCAAACAGGTTTCAGATAAATGTACAAGATCAGCTCATATCCATCACAGATTCACAGCTCTCAGGCAGGACAGACAGGTTAAGCAACTCACACCATCAGCCATCTGGGTGTGTGGCATGGTATGAACCACCCCTGGGTGAATCATCCCAACCTTTCCCCAAAAACAGCATACCTGATTTCTAGATTGGATCAACAGATAAAGGCATGTACAGAGCTTGCTTCCTGGTTATTTCGAGTTCCTCAAACTACATTGCCTTGATTCGACAAGAATGGAAAAGGGGGAGAACTTCACTGACATTTAGCATGAATTTTTATGTGCACCTAGCATATAAAAAAACCCAAACTCCTTATCTCCAAGCACTACACAAAGTGTGCTTCCTCCCTACATCCCATGCATCAACACATATCTACCAATTCATCCACTAATATTTACATTCCACATAAATCACAGTCGATCTACAGCTGAAACCTATGAAGTAAACAGACAACTAGATGACAAGATTAATGATCTTGCACAATATTCACACCAGGAAGACTTCTAACCACAAACCTGGTCCAAATTATCAGAAATCAACTCTTACAATCAGTATGCTGGGGTAAAAATCTGATACTGTATCAAGTATTAACAACAACAACCCTAAATGCTGAACAGATTAGCTGCTGTCTTTGCAAACCAAAGCAATGCTACAGAAAATCTGTTAAAGCAATGAATGCCATGAAAGGATGGCAGTGGCATCTAGATACTTTAAAACATTACTTTCTCCCCCTCTATCTTTCCCAAGTATTGATTACAGCACTCAGCTGTATTAAGGAAAAATAAATGCACTGAATGTAAAGACCAAGAATCTCTCTCTGTTGTGGCTTAACCTCCTTTACCCAGATTCAGGATTGTTGCTGTTACACAGCTGACAGCCATCTCCTAAAAAGGATGGTTTTTTATTTAATGAGGAGGCAGAGACCAGGTAGAACAGACAGTATTGAGACCACAGAGTTATTAGAAGACATCACAACAAAACAACGTTCTTTAAGAAGGCAAATGGAAACTTTATCTAAGGGCTAAGAAAGCAGAATGGAATAAATCATGGCAGTATTTAGAGTAGATTAGGAGAGGCAAGTGATGAGAACAGGGCTAAACCCTGTAAAGACACACATTCATGTACTGAAATATTTCATATGGAACAGTTATACTCCCAGCCTGAGCTAACTTATAAGATGGGTCTCAAGAATGCTAAGTCTGTCAAAGACACAACATTACATGTATTTATTTTTCCTGAATACCTCAGCTGACTGCTCTAATCAATGCATGGGAAACACAGAGGTGGAGGGAGTAATTTTTAAGGTATATAGATGCTATTAACGTCTTCTGCAACATTCAGAGGCAGTATAATTGCAGCTATCAGTGAAGCTCCTTACCTAGAGTGACATTTTAGCATATTATACACTGTTGGGAAATTTATTATAATTTATACATGTAAAGACAGTTATTGAAGACAAACATTATTCTGAAAGCTGATCACTGACACTTGATATAACTTTCTACCACTCACTTTACAGTCCTTACCACCACAAACATACACTTCCAACAGAAATATCCCCTTCTACTCCATCGTTTACATACTGAAAGCACAAGAAAAAGTGTAACTCTGGAGGTTTTAAATGTGCTGCAGATTAACTTCCCTTACTTACTCCAACTTTACATCTTAACACAGTACCCAATTCTACACTGACATGTGAAAACTGTAAATATCTGACAACACATGCACAGAACTGTACAAAAGAAAAGATATCATTTACAGTGTATGCAGTAAGAAAAACGGAAAAAGCACAGGTCTTCATCTTTCATTTCCTTTAACAGAGAATCCACTTAATAAGAAAACCTTTCCTGGAAAGAAATAATTAAGAGTTGACAGCTTTTCTTAAAATTTATTATTCTAATTTATTATGTGCTGGTCACAAATTCATTTTCTGTTTAAAGTACATACCACAGTCTGAAGGCATTGGTGCTGCAGCAACAGAAAATGTAACAGATGTTTCCGAGTTTGGGAATAAGAATCGTTCTCTTTCAGTGAGGGAATCTCCTTCAAAGGAAGGTTCTGGGAGATCCTCTATGGTCATTTTCTAGAAAGCCACTGCAGGAGGAAAAAAAAAATCAGTAAATAACCTCATTGGAAATACTTTGGATTGGTTCTATCACAGTAATGTTCAGTGAGACTAAAATATTAAATTTGCAAACAAATTATTACTGCCATGACATTCTTACAAACCAATAAATTAACAAAGCTTGGAGAGTAAGGTGTCAAAGTTAGCCAACTTCTAGTTTTGACTTCCACCACTAAACTTGCACATTATTAATGCAAAACATCCTATTTCTCCCCAGTTTCCCACTTGAGCAGTAAAGAAAATATTAATGCTCTAATTAGCAAGCACACAATGAGGATGAACAGATTAGTGTGTTTCACAGCTTTATGAACACGTGAAGCAGCGAGTACCTGCCCTCACACTCTGCATGCATATTCCCTCCCTTCACCAGGAGCAAGAACAGGCTACCAGCCACTGCTGCCTCCTCTTAAATTCTCAGCTCTTTCATCTTCCCACACACAGCTGCAGACAATTCATCAGCGAGTGATTCACTCCTGGACTCACGATTCCATACCAGCTCCTTTCCCAGCTCTTCTCCTCGATGTTTTAAAATAGCACACTTACCACAGTGCTGTAACCTTCACCCTCCTGCTCTTCCCAGCCAACTTCCCAGGCCTTACAGCAATCTAGGAGAGAGAATCAAGACTAAATGGCTGTACAGTTATAGTGACAAAATCTAACAGCCAGCCCAAGTTACATCCTAGTTATGGTTCACAGGCTAAGATCAGAGTAAAACTGGCTACCACTTGAAAGACATTTTATCAGGCAAATTCATTAACAAATAACCAAAAAATCATTATTCTTAATAGAAACAGACATGATTGCCCCAACAGAGGCTACATCTCACAGCTGAAAAAATGAAATTCTGCATCTTGGATTATCATTATTAAACACTTGGGGTAAAAACAACATTTCTACATTTTTATTCTGGAGATTACTGTACTTTTAGTGCTCTTTTCTCAGGAGTTTGTTTAGCCAGTCTGCTTGACAGAAAGAAGCCATGGAGCTTCAAGGACTGTTTGTTTTTATTACATTTAATCTAGACCCAAGTAAATATGAAAAACTAAAAGAAGACTTATTTTGGTTTTCGTATCTAAGAAATAACAAGCTATATGAGTGGATTTACTCCAATATTTCCCCAAATAAATCTGTCATGCTACTTGGGACCTCACAATCTACATGCTAATATGAAAGGCGTTTTAGCAGTGGATTACAGATGCTAATCTTGAAGTAAATAAATTAAAGTCTCATTTTCTTGCACATCAGACACAGTTCACCTTGTCCTCAAGTTGAAAGTAAAGGTCCCCATGAAAAATGCTCATTTTCTCCACCTACTTTATTTCCTTAGTCTTATACAGCTGTACAAATTCATGTTCTGGCACAAAGATCAAGGAGGAGGCCATTGGAAGGACAGGACTATTTTTTCCCATGGCATTATCAAATGGCACTGGCTTATGTGTTCTTTTATTCAACAAGGCCAAATATATCTCTAATTATTTCAATCAATATTTTCTTACTGTCAGGAAAAGTTAAGAGCTTACATTTTCATGGCTTAATAGCTGTCATAAACATGACAGCAACAGCTTTCATGGGTGAGGGACTAGAAAGTCTCTTAAGCTGCAAATATCTAATTAAATTTCTTTTGAAGGGCAACAATAAAATAAATCTGCTACCATCTGATATTTCTTCAGAGGCTATGGCAAAACAAAAAGCTTTGTAACACACACAAACCCACAAGTTTCTCACAGGCAGCACCTCAGACACTCCCACAAGATGCACAAAGAAACAGTAATGAGTATAGAAGGCATATTAGTTGAGCCTCTTAAGATGGAAGAAGACAAAAGAAATTAAAAGCTTTTTGCATAGGCCTACACAGAGGGAACAAGAGAAACACAATGAAAAGTAGCCAGACCTAATTGAGCAGACAGTAACAGAAGAGGTGAGATTTTGTAAAGTAGGGCAACATAAGTTGTTGGAACTTGAAATCAACGGGGACAATTCAAAATTAATACAAGAAAGACTGTTTATAGAACCCAGGAAAGCAGACCAAAGAGAACACAACCTGTGCAAGTAGCCAGAGCATCTTTTACTCTGAGAGGCCAGAGTCAAGAACACAATCTGCATTCTGCCAAAGCAAAGCAGGCAGGTAAACAGCCCAAGCTGTCAGGTAGGTGCCATGAAGACCCAAGGGCTGCAATGCAGATGCTGACCCAACTCCTCGAAGAATGAATCCACGCGTCCACAGGAGTGCCAGCAGCCCGGGCTGGAGCGTGCACATCCTCACACTGCAGGGGTTTCGTGTCAATCTGGAAACTGGCACACGTCACAACACTGCACTCAGCCATGCAATGTCAAGACAACACACTCTGCCAGCCAGACCACCTCCAGAGGCTGCCAGCTCAGGTGTGAGAGCTTCACAGCCAGCTAACACCACACACACAGCTGCAAAGGCAAAGCTCGAAAGCTATTTCAAACAAAGGGAAAAGGCAAACCCATGCCATCCTCAAAACAACTTCTGTTGTAAGCAAAATCAAAACTGCCTGAGGTATTGACAATACCCAAGACATACTTTCCACCAAGATTCAGCTGGAAAGTCCTGGTGCAATGGAATGGGAGGCCTTCCAAAAGCGCAGTGACTTTCCTGTGTTAGCCAGAAGAGTTTAGAGCAGAAACTATTAGAGAAATGACATGAAAGAAAAGACAGAATTTTTCTGTGCACAGCATTGCCAAACTACCACTGAGCACAGTTTAGCACAGCACAGAGTATCATACTCACTATTTGCCAGCCATATGTTCATCCAACCAAACTGTATCTGAAAATGAAGAAACCAAATATCAGGGGAAAAAAAACTTACAACAGCCCTCAGAAGCACACACTATTTTGTTGACAAAACTGAACAGCAACTACAGATTTCCTGATATCCATACTTCACACAGGAATGCATGGTAGTTCTGCATACACACATAAAAAACTTCTATAATAGAGGACCCAACTTTTTCATGTACTCTAGTTTGTAATTTGTGTTAAAGCACAAAGCTTTTCTGCAAGTGCCACGAGAACATGCAAATGCTAAAGCACTGCAAGTGGCAACATACAGTTGTGTTGGGCTTTGACAGCTGAACCTGTACAAATCTGATGCTATTTTTGACATCAACTATGTATAATGGACTCCTTATCATGTACTTAGATGTGCTCCAGAAAAATTAAGTTCAGAGAACAAATTTCTTGTGCATACACTACCTGCCCACTTCAGAACATTTACAGCACGAGTGGCAGACATGTTATATACATGTAGGTTCACTCAAGACTTGGGTGGTGTGCACAGCCCTCTTGCAACACGGTATTTTCACACAGTGACAGATTCACTGAATTGTCAGGGTTGGAAGGGACCTCTGGAAATCATCCTGACCCGACCAGGGCAGGCTCACCTGGAGCAGGTGACACAGGAGTGTGTCCAGGTGGTTTTGAATGTCACCAAGGAGGGAGACTCCACAACCTCCCCGGGCAGCTGTTCCAGCGCTCTGCCACCCTCAAAGTAAAACTCTTCCTCGTGCTGAAGTGGAACTTCTTGTTCCACTTACGGNTTCCGCGTGCTGAAGTGGAACTTCTTGTTCCACTTACGGCCAGTGCTCCTCGTCCTAACACGGGGCACCACTGAGAAAAGCCTGGCACCATCCCCTTGGCACCTGCCTTCGGGATATTTATATGCATTAATGACATCCCGTCTGTCTTCTCCGGACTCCACAGGCCCAGCTCCCGCAGTCTGTTCTCATGAGAAAGATGCTCCAGACCCGCACCTTTATGACCTCCCTCCTCCGGACAGCCCTCCTGACAAGCTGCAAGTGCCGGGGAGCTCGGGGAGCTCAGGTCCGGCACCCTCCAGGCTGTCCCTGCT
>VZRX01016552.1:251-16006 GCA_013398075.1 Notiomystis cincta
AGGAAGGGGGAAGCCGCCCCCTGCCCAAGTGCTGCCCCCCGAAGGGGTTGGAGAGGCACACACCCTACACCCCGAGCTCCACTACATCCACGCTTTGGGGTCCGCCTCGCAGGGAGAGCGGATTCCAGTGTCACTGGGTTGCATCCCTTCCTCGTAGTACCACATGTAGGAGGGTAACAGATGTGGTTTTGCAGGTCTCTGCTGCCTCAGTCTTACCTTCCTAACTGTCAGCACCCCAAAAAACTCCAGGCCTTCCCCACTCTCCAGACCCAAGGACATACTTTCTATACAGCCCCCATCTTATCACTGAGGGGCATAAAAGACTGGCAACGAGCCTCTGCCATGGGCTACAAAGCTGTGTCCCCTCCCACCATCATCACATTTCATCCCTGTGCTGCTTTTCTGGAGCGTAGGGGTCTCCCAAGCAGCTGGTGATCAGCAAACTCCATTGGAGCCCCCCTTGGATGCTGTGCTGACTGTCTGTCTGTCTGTCCCAGGCTGCCTGTTTGACCGAAGGCTGTGCTCCCCACAGGAGGTGTGTGTGCAGGGTAAGTGGCTAGCAGGGGTGCAGGAATCCCCTTTCCCTTCCCAAGTGGGTGTGGATGGTACAGGGATGCTGTGCAGGGGAACCTAAGGTGCAGTGCAGGGGGGCATGGCAGGAGAAAGGTGGGGCTGTGCCTGGAGATCCTCACATCAGGGTGTTTGTTCATCTGGTCCCGCTGTTTCCCCTCTCTTGCAGATGGGCTGTTTGGGCAGTGCCAGGTGGGCTCCATGCAGGACAGACCCTACTTCCAGATCACATCTCCTGTGCTCCAGCGTCTGCAGGATGTCTTACGGCATCTCATGGCACAAGGTGAAGGGGGGAGCATGGGGGAAGTCGCTGTGACCCTGGAGAGAGGGGAGGGTCAGGTAGAATTGCCTAGTGGCTCTAGGGCTGTCCGAGGGTGGGCCAGGGTGGGCTGAGGAGGGTGATCCTGCGAGGAGTGGGGTCAAACCCAGGCCATGGACACAGCGTCAGAATATCAGGACAGCATCCCATGCGCTCACACCGTGGTTCCTAGGCTGCCTTCATGTCTCACAGCCTCCTCCCATGGCAGGGCTCTCGTGGCAGGACGGCATCACCCAGTATGTGATCTCTCAGGAGATGGAGCGCATCCCCCGCCTCCGCCTGCCACCCTCGCTGGAGCCGGTGGCCAGGGACAGGTAGGACAGCGCCAGCAGAGCTCAAGGGAGCAGCTTTGTGCCCAAAAACGGGGTTTAGGGGGCGACCTCCCCCTTTAGCAGGTGAGTCACCCCAGCGCTGTTTGCCCTCGAGGTTCCTGGCTCTCCGCAGCGAGCCCCGGCGAGCGCCACTACCCCCAGAGCCTGGCCTGCCAGCAGCTCAGCACCTGGAGCAGCCCCCACCACTGCTGCTTTCCCCTCTGGTGCAGCGGTACCTGGAGCACGTCCTGCTGCCCTCCCCACCCCAGCTGGGCTACGAGGAGGCTCTGCTCAATCCCTACTCCTACCACAAGGTAAGCTGGGGGTGAGCACCTTCTCCTGGGCAGAAAAGTAGAGATTGGCAGGGAGCTGCTGCACTCCCAGCACCTTTCTGCTGGTGCTGGGGTAGCCCCTGCCTCCACCATGGGCTGACAGGGGGCCTGTGGGCTTTGGCATGTGTTTCGGTTGCAGTTCGGCTATCAGGATGGTGCTCACCAGCATCCCAGCGGCTCAGCCAGGCAGAGCTCTGAGACCTCCTCGCTGCTGGGCCGGGTCCCTGCCCAGACCCTTTTTGGGGCTGGTCCTGTGCCCTCCTATGGTGGGCAGCCAGGAGTGGATGGGGGGCATCTCTTCCAGGACTTGGGCATGCTTTCCCTGCCCCGAGAGAAAGCTGGCCGCCCGGACCCTGCCGGCACCAGGCTTCAGCACAGCCTGCGGCTCCCCAGTGACTACAGAAACCTGGGAGAGAGGGAGCAGCAAGCACCCCTGGCTGCCCAGCCACCCTCTGCACAGACGGGTACCTTGTTCTCCAGCCAGGCACCAACCCTTGTCCCTGTCCTGAACCACAGCCACCAGTTCCTCGTGGCTCACACTTTCCCTCCTCTTTGGCTTTATGCCTGTGGGCGGAATATACCCACAACCCCACCTGCTCCATCTGCTTCATCTCTGGCCCTTGGTCTCCATGTGGATGCAGAGTATCCAACCTGATGCTACATCCTCTTGCAGATGCTGCCCTGAAGAGACTGGCTTCTCTCCTGGCCAGCTATGGCCTGGGGCTGCCAGAACTGAGTCCCCAGCAGATAAGCAGCCTATCCACCCTCCTCCAGCTGCTCCAGAGCTCTGGTGAGCTGGGCACAGGGATGGGACAGGCAGGGACTGGCAGCAGCAGGTGCTAGCATGCCCTGTTTCAGGGTAGGGAGTGTTGCCTTTTGGGGTGGGTGCTGCAGGACCTCTGTCTCTCTCCTTTCCAGGTGTTGCTGGCCCTGAAGTGCCCACAGCAAAACGGGTGGGTTTGCATCAGAGTGATGCTGGAGGAGGTGCCACGCCACAGGTGGGATGGTGGGAGGAGACACTTCCCCAGGGCTCTCCTTGGAGATTCCAGCTTCTCCTTTTTCCTCCCTTCAGGTGATGGAGGGAGACATGCAGCATGGAGAGGAGCCAGTGCCCCCTTCCTCCACAGTGCCTCCCCCCAAAATCCCAGCCAGCAGCTCCCCAGGGGATGGAATGAAGAGCAGGGCAGCATCCTCACCAGCTCCCCGGGCTGAGCCACAGCAGGGACACAGTGGGGATGCACTCAGCCCCGGAAAGCACATTGTGATGGAGAAGAAGAGCTACACAGAGATGAAGGACAGTGGGGCACAGCAGGGTGTACAGCCACTAGACGAGTATGGCTACATCGTCACAGACCAGAAGTGAGAGCTGGGGGTCAGGCAGGGGGGTTCTGTGTGTGTGAAGGGTCTGTGTCTCCCCACCAACACCTGTCACAGCTTCACATGCCTGGCTGAGCCTGTTTGGGTCTTTGGTAGGGTCGGGTTTCTATGGGGTCAACTGCCCCTCATCCCTTCTCTACCCACAGCCCTTGTTCCACTCCAAAGCTTTCCTTTCTCAGCCCACACCAAGGCAAGAGCTCTCTGTTGCAGGATGGAAGGCTGGGAGTGCGTGCACAAAAGTGTTTCTGTGCACACTCGTGTGCAATGGGGAATCAGCTCACCCCCACCACCCCACACACCACCACACTCTTACCTCCTGCCCACCCTGATACCCTGTTCTTGCTGTGTGCTTGGGACTCCCTGAGCCTGCCTGTCCCTGTTCCCTGACTGTGGGGAGCACGGCCTGTCCCCTTGCCCCTGCCCCCCCCTCCTCACCCTGACACTGTCCCCACAGGCCCCTGGGGCTGGCTGCTGGCGTGCGGCTGCTGGAGCTCCTAGCCAAGCACCTCCACCTCTCCACCGCCAGCTTCATCAACATCAGGTGAGGGGGCCGGTGCCATGGGCTGCTGCTGCCTCAGCCCTGGCCATGCTCAGCACTCCCAGGCAGGGGGACAGGAGGGACTGGGCTGTGGTGAGGGTGGGTAGAGGGTCTGCATTTCCAGGTCTCACACTGTGTCCCCCCTCTCCCCGGCAGCGTTGTGGGTCCTGCGCTTACCTTCCGCATCCGACAGAACCCCCAGAACTTTTCCCTGGCAGATGTGGCCAGCCAGACTGGTGAGTTGGGCAGTGTCTTGTTCCTCTCTTCCCCTCCCAGTTGTGGGGTGCCCCTTCCCATGGACCAGGAAGAGAGGGCTCCTACCATACATCCCTCTGCCTTTGGCTGAACTGGGGAGCTGAAGTGGGCAGCTGTCAGAGCTCCCTTGGCTCTGTTTCTGGGGGCTCTCTTGTATGGAGGGGAAGCATGCCTCTGACCATCTCTTCCCTGTCCACAGAGCAAGTGAAGGGAGAGCTGGAGCATGAGCTGGGCCTGAAGATTGTGCAAACAGGAGTGGGAGAGGTAGGAGTGAGCAAGGATCCCATCCCTTGGGGCTGGGGTGGGCAGGGATAGGGGAGTGGGGATGCTGCCCCTGGGTACAAGCCTGGTGCCCCTAGCCCTGAGGTACAAGGGTCTTTGTGAGTGAGCTGTCCCTGCAGGTCTGTGGGGCAGCTGAAGAGTAGAGGAGACTGGGCAGTGTTTGGGATGCTGTGTTGGAGATAGGCTCCAGTCCTGTGTTGGAGGACTCCTGTTGGAGACTGCTCCAGTCCTGTCTGTCCATCATCCCCCTCCACTACCTGGCAGCGTGATCCTGCCCAGTGCTCTTGGCTCTTTTCAAAACAAAAGCTCCACAGTGTTTGAAGGGGAGTCCCAGAGGCTTTTCTTCCTCCCAAGACTGGGAGGCTATGGGCTGTATCCCTCAAGGTCCATCCTCACCCTTGCTGCCCTCCAGCCTGCATACCTCATCTCAGGTGTGGCCTGGGCACCCGAGCACTGGGAGATTCCCCAGAGCACCCCACAAACCATAGCTAGGCAGGCAAAATGCCATCCTGTCCCCAGAGAATGGCAAAGCAGCTGAAGGCAGGGAGGGAACAGGAACCATCTGTTTGGAGAGGGGTTACCCCTCCCCGTGCTCCTCTGGGGAGCCACAGGAACAGTCTCCTGGGGCAGGGAGCAGGGCTTGGAGATAGGGACCTGGCTCCTGTGTTTACAGCCTGAGGAGGAAAAATAGTGTAGCACATCCCCAGCCCAGTGTCCCCATTTCCCGCTTCTTGTCATGTGGCTGTAGCTGTGAGCAAGGAGGAAGGATGAAGGAACTTTGGAAGAGGAGGAGGAGGCCATGAAGAAGAGGTGGCCTGGCCACTGAGGCAACCTGTCTCTATCAGGAATATGTGGAGTGTCGCTATGGCAATGCCTTTTGATGAGGCAGGTGGCAGGAACTGGGAGAGATGTCAGAGATGACAGAGATGGAGCTCAGGGGAGGCTGAGGCAGCCCCCTTCTGACTGACCTTCCCAGTTCTAACCAGCTTGTACTTTTCCTTCATTCCTTCCTGGCTCTGTATGTGGTGGGACTGGTGCAGGATTTGAGGAAGAGGGATGTAGGGAGGCAGGGAGACAGCAGGCCTGGGCAGGCCTTGAGAGAGAAATCCCTTCTGTCCCCCCCAGCTCTGCTGACATCTCCAGGGGCTGCAGGGCTGCTCCTGCTTGGATGCCCCGGGGAGCTGGGAGGTGCTGGGGCTCATGGGTGCCGTGGCTGCAGGACTGGCTGAACCCTGCCAGCAGTTCGGTGCTGGGACTGGATCAGCTGGGGGGCAGATGGCAGTGAGAACACCTAAGCTGGGGACATTCCCAGGCAGTGATGATGATGATGATGATGATGATGATGATGTAGTTGATGATGGTGTGGTGTTCCCTCGGTAACCTCATCAGGCTCATAGCCAATGGGAGGCTGTGGCAATGAGGTAATGCAGGGCTCTGGCAGCTCATTGGGTACAGGATGTTTGAAGTGGTGATGCCCCAGCATCCCTGTGCTGCCCGAGCTGGACGTAGGCAGTCCTGGCATTGACAGGAAGGTCTTGTCCAGTGAGGCCTGAGCAACATCCTATTCCAGCATGGGACTGGCATGGATTGGGGTGTCTCCCACAACCACAGAGAATGAGCCCCAGAGACACTATCTGCAAGGTGGCAGAGGCTGCTCTGTGTCCTAACTGAGGAGGGCAACAGGGAGGACTTGTCCCCTAGCTGCTACAGCTGGGATGGTACGAGCAGTGCTGGCATATTCCCCACCCTGCCTCCCACAATGTCCTGTTGTGGAGCAGTGCCTGGAGGGGAGAGCCAACCTCACTTGGGAAAGTCCCCTGAGAGCAGCGCACCCAGTGCTGCAGTTGCCTCTCCTACACCATTAACTCCTTGGGCTGAATTTGGCCCTTGTTGATCTCCAGCTGGGCAGAAGGAAGACATGGAACCAAGGTTCTATGGGGCTACTGCCTGGCCTGTAGAATGGCAGCCCAGGCTGGGTGTGCCACAGGCAGCAGCCCTCAGTGCTGGAAGCAGGGAACCAGGAAGTCACTGCTACCTGGGCTTGGCCAAGCTCCTACAGCTCCAGGGACACCATTGTAGCAATGCCCCAAGTGACACGTAGGTGGGTGCACTCTGCCTCACCCCAGTGACACCAGCTCTGCCCCAGCTGAGGGTGCTGGGAGAATCAGCGCCCTCAGGAAGAGGAAGGAAGAGCCTCTGCTCTGTTTTAACCCCCATGAACCCCAAATGTAGAGCAGAATAGGGTCTCTGCCCTCCCCAGCCCCATGCTAACTAAGCCTTACTCGGCCTGGTCCCCAGAGAAATGAGGCTGCTGCCTACTCACGCCCGTCCCGCTTTGGGGACGGCTTCCACTCGGTGCTGCTGACCTTCATCGCGCTGGCCTGCGTGGCCGTCGTTGCCATCGCAGTGTCTGCCGCCTTCTGCCTCCGGCGCCACGCCAGGCAGCGGGAGAAGGAGCGCCTGGCTGCCCTGGGGCCAGAGGGTGCTGCTGACACCACCTTCGAGTACCAGGTAGGACCCTGCGGCATGCGGGCCCCTGCGGGATGCGGGCCCCTGCGGGATGCGGGCCCCTGCGGGATGCGTCACTGCCACACGTCGCTCAGGGTGCGTGGGGCTGCCCTGTGGTAGTGCCATGGCCAAGGAACAGGGCTCTTGCTGGGCTTCCCCAGGAGCTCTGCCGCCAGCACATGGCTGCCAAGTCTCTCTTTGGCCGCACTGAGGCACCGGCGGCACCAGCGGAGACTTCGAGGGTCAGCAGTGTCTCGTCCCAGTTCAGCGACGCCCCACAGCCCAGCCCCAGCTCCCACAGCAGCACGCCCTCCTGGTGCGAGGAGCCTGTCCAGTCCAACATGGACATCTCCACTGGACACATGATCCTGGTGAGCCAGCCTGGAGGGTGGCAGCCCCCTCCCCAGCCCTGCATCTGCCCCTCTGCTGCTGGGCTGACTCCCGCCCCTCTGCCCAGGCCTATATGGAGGACCACCTCCGCAACCGGGACCGGCTGGCCAAGGAGTGGCAGGCGCTCTGTGCCTACCAAGCTGAGCCCAGCATCTGCTCCATTGCCCAGAGTGAAGCCAACCTGAAGAAGAACCGCAACCCTGACTATGTGCCCTGTGAGCATCCCAGCCACCCTGGCCCAGGGACCAGCCCCAGGGACCAGCTGTTCTGCTAGAGCAGGGTGTTGGGCATGGGGACGGTCAGAGCCCTGGCTGGTTGCAGTGTTAATGTGCCTGTAGCTCCTCTAGGCACTCACCAACTCTCCTGGCCTGTTCCCTCAGATGATCATGTGCGGATCAAGCTGAAAGCCGAGAGCAACCCATCCCGCAGTGACTTCATCAATGCCAGTCCAATCGTGAGTGATCACTGGGGGCTCCTGCCCTGCCACCCTGCTCCTTGATGTGCCCAGTCCAGGTGAGGTTTTCACTCTGGGACAGAGCTGGACTGAAGTCATATCCCTGAGGGCTATAGATGTGAGCTTTTTGCCTGCCTCATTGCTCAAACAATTGTTAAATCCCATTTTCCTCCTGGCTGGGTCACCTGAATCTCCCTTCCCAACCTTCCTATCACCCCTGGAGTATCCCCCTACTCCTTCAAGTGTCACCAGCCCCTGGCCCAAGAATGTGAAGTCTGATACCCCCTTTCCTGCTCCAGATTGAGCATGACCCACGGATGCCAGCATACATTGCCACGCAGGGGCCGCTGTCCCACACTATTGCTGACTTCTGGCAGGTGGGTGTCACGCAGCTGGGTCAGCCCACTGCGGTCCCTTTGTGTGCTGCCCACAAAATGGGTCACGGTGGCTCGACTGCTCTGCCACCTGGGCTGTCCCCCAGCAGTGAAACCCCCCTTGCCTTGCCCACAGATGGTGTGGGAACACGGCTGCACTGTCATTGTCATGCTGAGCCCGCTGGCCGAGGACAGTGTCAAGCAGTGTGACCGCTACTGGCCAGATGAAGGCTCCTCTCTTTACCACATCTATGAGGCAAGTGTGGCAGGTAGCCTGGGGCATGGAGCATCGTCCAGCCCCCGTCCCCCTGCGTGCAGCCCCCTTGCCCAGCACTGACGCCCACGGTCCGCCTCACTTGGGCAGGTGAACCTGGTGTCAGAGCACATCTGGTGCGAGGATTTCCTGGTGCGCAGCTTCTACCTGAAAAACGTGCAGTCGCAGGAGACCCGCACGCTGACGCAGTTCCACTTCCTCAGCTGGCCGGCCGAGGGCATCCCCACCACCACCCGGCCCCTCCTGGACTTCCGCAGGTGAGCGCCCACCGGGCACTGCGCCAGCCCTCGGGGAGCCAGCGGGGATCCCGAATGCGGGCAAATGATGGGCGAGGAGAGGACATGGCTGCCGCCACGATGAGGGTCGGGGCCATGGCATGGGCTAGGTGCAGGGACTAGGAGCTTCCATGGATGGGAGGGAGCAGAAGAGACAGGTTTTGGCCAACTTGGGATGAGGCTCGAGAAAGTTTGGCGGGCAAGAAACCTCTGGCTGAATTTGCCAGGGCTCTCCAGCCTTCACAGGGAGGGTGGGAAAGTGCTCTTCCCCAGAGCTGGCATGGAAGGCAGCATTGACTGGCACCTTCCTCAGCCGTGGGTGCAAGAAGAAACCCCCAGAGCCAGCCTTAAACTGGCTGTGACCCATTGCTCCCAATGCCCTACAGCCAGTGGTGAATCCCCAGCTAGCCCAGGGCAAGAGCTGCAGGACTGGGAAGTCTCCCAGGAGACTTCCCTGCCCAGGTCTTTAGGGCCCTGGGTGCAGCAGGCTCTTGCCAGGCACAGGCTGCTCACTGTCCCTAGGTTGTGTGGGGCAAGGGACTCAGCCTAAGGCAGCAGGGGGGTCTCTGAGCATGGTGCCCTCCTCTCAGTCCCGCTCACGCTCTCTCTGTCTCTCTCTGTCTGTCTCTGTCTCTCTCTCGCAGCTGCCGGCGTCATTTTTGTGATTTGCAGCTAGTAATCTGGCTCCAGTTGCATAGTCACAAAAGTGATCGTTGGCAGCCGTGCCTGCTGCATGGAGCATGCCAGGAGCCCCACCGGCGCCTGGCCCCCAGCTTCACGCCCCACCGGACCAGAGCCGCTCCCTGGGGGTCCTGCCACTGCTCCCCTCCCCTGGCTGGGCACCTGAGGAACTGAACTCCTCTCCCTGCCCCAGCCACTTTCCACTCATGGTCCCCAGCCCATGTCCAGCACCACTGTGGAGGCAGGAGGAGCCCTGAGCAGGACCCCCAGGGCCACATCGTGGTGTGCTGCTGCCCTGCCCCACTGAGCACAGCAAGGGACACCTAGCACAGCCTTGACCCTGGCACAGCAGGACACTGATCTGTTCCCTCTTATCCTTGCAGGAAGGTGAACAAGTGCTACCGGGGTCGCTCCTGCCCTATTATTGTGCACTGCAGGTACTGCAGGGGATGGAGGGGCATTTGGGCTTGAGGGTGACTGAAGGCTGGGACCTGCTGCCCAGGACCAGTCCCACTGGAACCAGTTCCCCTGGACCAAGCATCTGTGTTTTGCAGTGACGGTGCAGGCAGGACTGGGACGTACATCCTTGTCGACATGGTCCTGAACAGAATGGCTAAAGGTAGGCAGAGAGAAGCACCACTTCTCCCGTCTGTGAGCTTGGCCTGGCACCCCTCCTAGCACCTCTCTCTCCCTCTGCCCCAGGGGTGAAGGAGATAGACATAGCTGCTACGCTGGAGCACATCCGAGATCAGCGGCCTGGTATGGTGCAGACCAAGGTATGCCCCAAACTGGGGATCCTCTCCCTCCATGAAAGCATGCATAGGCCCTGGGGCTGGGCTGGCAGGGACCCTCACGGCCCCTGCTGTGCTCCTGCAGGACCAGTTTGAGTTTGCGCTGACAGCTGTGGCTGAGGAAGTGAACGCCATCCTGAAGGCGCTGCCGCAGTGATGGTGAAGAGCCCCCCTGCCCCCTCTTGTCTGCCCCCTGCCCGGTGCTTCACACTCCCCTCACCTGCCTCTGGGGCTGCTCTCCCTGTAAAATGGTGTCTGTGCTTCTGGCTCTGTTCCCCCTGACCCCAGGCACCCCTTCCCATCTCCCCAAGGACACTGACCTCAGGCCCTCTGTGTCCAGGAACCCCACCACATCCACTGCCACCACACAGGGGACAGGGCTTGCGGCCCCTAAGCCCTGTGGAAGGGGACACCAGGTGGTGCTGCTGGGAGCTGGCAGAGGGGCTCCCCAACCTGTCAGTTCTGTGTTAGCTCTCTCCTGTGGGGGGCAGAAGTGGGGGCAGGGGTCCTCCACAGTTGGGGGGAGCATGGGGTGCAGGGAGGTCTGGCCCAGCCCCACTCCAAGTCCCCTTTGTGTGCTCCCTGCCTAGTCACTCGAGCAGAAGAAAAATTTCTAGAGAACTATAATTTTGTATCTTGATGTGAATAAAGTTCTTGTGTCACGTTCGTGCAGCTGCAGCCAGGCCTGGCCTCTGACTCTGTGTATTGGGATGGCACAGGGAGGAAATGTCACTTTTGTCCATCTCTACTCCTGCACTCCACAACTGCTAGCCAAGTACAGCTCACCTGCAGGCAAAGATGAGAACCTTGCATCCCCAGCCCAGAAAGACCCCATAGGCAGAAGCTACTGCAAACAGGTTTATTGACAGCTGTTAGCAGAAGGGGGTCAGAGAGGGGGGGCTACAGCGAGGAGGGGGGCAGAGCCCAGCCCTGCTGGCTGAGCCCAGCCATGCTGCCCCTCGCTGTCTACAGCCAGCACCCCCCAGCAGCCTAATCTACAGCAACCCCCATCACCACCCTCTCCACCACCCTGTGGTGCCCAGGGCATCTCCCCCCAGCCCCAGGTATTGCTCGGCCATAAGCCCTGTCATGCCCCCCCTCACCGCATCCCACGGAGCCAGAGGGTGCTGGGGGAAGGGGGTGGCAGGGGGTGGCCGTGCAGGGAGAAAGCGGAGTCCTGGTTGGGAGAGCCTCCGTGGGCGAGTGGGCGTGCGCGGTCCCCGGGCGCAGCAGCCTCAGAACACACCTGGGGAGACAAGCGGAGGGGGGTACACAACAGCACCTGTGAAATCCTCCTCGGCCAAGGGCTGGGGAGAGGCAGGGATGGAGAGAGGAAGGTCCCAGGCAGAGAAGGAAGAGAGCCAAGGCAGAACTACGGGCAGTGGAGGGGGGTAGAAACACTTGTGAACATCACGGAGGGTCACTGCTGCTGTGGGAAGCAAGGAGGGCAGTGCCCTGAAGGGTGTGCAAGGCATACGGAAGGGAGTGACCAGGCACAGTCTGCAAGGAGACAGAGGAGGAGGGAGTACAGGCAGGAGCAACGGCATCCAGAGGGAAGAGACAAGACACAAGGCACCAAGCAGAGGCTATGTGCACCGCCCTCCTTGCAAGGAGGGAAGTTCAACTCATCACTCCCTGCAGTCTGGGCAGGGGCAGGCTGCAGCCAGGGAGGCACCTGCTGGAGACCCTGCCCGCCTGCAGGGCAGGCAGGGAGAGAGGGGCAGGCACAGCCAGGGCATGTCTGCCCATGGGGCCCCCCACATTTCCAGGAGCCAGGGCAGGAAGCTGCCCCTCTTCCTGGAACCCCATCAAGGGGGCTCCTCTTCAAGCCACTACCTCCAAGTCTGGGAGCCTCCAATCCTGGGATGCCACTAGCCATCCACGCACCTGAGCAAGGAGGCATGGCAGAAGAGACACCCTCCCTTTCTAGGGGAGGCAGGAGCTGAGTTCCAAGCAGTGATACTCCACCCCTGCTTTCCTCTCCCTGCCCCACGCTCAGAGCAGGGGGCAGTGCCACAGCTTCACTCTGGGGGCAGGTTCGTGCCCCACTGCAGCAGAACTGCTGGCCCCCAGTGGCTCCTGCTCCAGCCTCCCCCGGGCACCACGGGCTCTGCGGGTGGAGGACGGGCTGCTGTGGCTGCCCCCCGGTGCCGACAGGGAGCCGGGGCTGTGCCCACCTGCTTGGTGGTGCCCCGCAGCTTCCATCTCAGAGAGGCTGTACGCCATGGCCAGCTGCAAGTCCTCATCCTCATCCTCGCTGTCCGTGTAGAGGCAGACAGGTGAGGAGCTCGAGGTCTGCCGTGGGGCCGGTGCTGGGGGTGAGGGGGGCCGTGGCCTGGAGAAGGCTTGCTGCTCCCGCCGGCTCAGCTCCAGCCCCAGCGCCATGTCATCAGGAACACCTGTGGGGACAGGGCAGGGGATGGGGGACTCGTCCACTCCAGTTTCCCCAAAGCTGGTGTGGGGCCCTGGCACCTCCAACCCACCCCACCAATCCTTCAGAGCAGAGCTCCAAACTAGAGCCAATCAAGGCTCAGTCCAAAACAAAGCCTGGACGCAGCACCTCCCAGACACCCCAAAGGGAAAGGGAGCAGACTTCAACAACTCAGTCTGCAGTGCCACTTCTCACCATTGATGTGGATCGACTTCAGCTCCCCATCCTCCTCCACTTCCACCCGCTCCCGCCCGTTCTCAATGATCCTGCAGACAGACAGACAGACAGACATGGTCAAGGGCCATGCAGTCAGTGCACCACAGCAGGAAGTTGCAGGGTTGGAGGCCTGCTGATGGAGGGAAGTCTGTGGGAACAAGGTGGGCTGGCACTGCCCTCACCTCTTGGTGGTGATACGCTTGCCATTAACAAAGGTGGTGGAGGTGGAAACAGAGCGGAAGCCCAGTCCTGTGTCCGCACCAGAGCTGAAGGATGAGGCGAAGAAATCTACAGAAGGGAGCAACAAGGTTGGTGCCAGGGTGGGCAGGGGTCAGACTCTGCAGAGGGGAACATGGTGTTCTAGGACTCCCCTGCTGGGAAGAATGGCAGCGTCTCCTACCTGAGGATCCTGGGAAGGGGGAAAAGAAGTGGCCTCCGCCATGGTGCCGTGGGCCAGGTCCTCGCAGCTCAGAGAAGGGCAGCACGTCATCTGAAAGGCAGAGTTCCCCCCATCAGCATTACCCCATCAGCTTGGTGAACCACAAGCAGGGCACTGATGTGCCAGGGCCAGGCATGAGCTGTCCCCAAGCTCAGCAGCTGCCCCATAGACAGAGATGCCCAGAGCCAGCCTCCCCTGCCCCACACGCACCAAAGAATTCAGCAAAGGGGTCTCGCCCGCCAAAGAACTCCCGGAAGACGTCGTGAGCGCTGCGGAAGGTGAAGGTGAATTCAGGGGCCCCAGCACTGGCCCTAGAGCCCCCTGGTCCTGCTGGAGGGAAGATGCTCAGTGTTAAATGGAGCCTTGGATGACAACTCCCAATGGTGGCATTGACCCACAACAGGTCTTCAGACAGGGATGTATCCAGAGCTGCACTAACCCCCATGGCCCCACTCACCTGCTCCCATGAGTCCATCCTTGCCATAGCGGTCGTAGACATCACGCTTCTGCTCTGGAAGAAGAAAGGGGGCTGTGCTGGCTGCCAGGTGAGGGCAGGAGCACTGACACTTCTCCCAGCTAAGAGAGGTGCAGGACAGCAGGGAGCAAGAGGAGGGGGTTGACGCAAGCCCCTGCCACTCCAGCACTGCACCCAAACCCAAGTAAGACTACTGGGCAAGAATGCAGAGCCTCAGCCACACTGGGGAAATCCCATTGTGGAGGCCAACAACTCAGCATCTCTCCCAAGGGCTATTTTGGGAGACATGTGAGGAAGCAACCAAGCCCCACAAACTGTGTTGGTAAAGCTGTAGGGACCCACTGCCTCCTGAGGACAACCAGGGATGCACCCTGGGCAAGCCCAGCACCAGGACACCCCAGTGCAAGCAGTCCCAAGGGTGGACACACACACACGAGACATCGCTGTGGCTTCTTACTGTCCGACAGCACTTCGTACGCCTCGGCGATCTCCTTGAACCTCTGCTCAGCATACTCCTTGTTGTCTGGGTTTTTATCTGGGTGCCATTTCAGTGCAGCCTTCCTGTACCTGCACAGAGGGACAGTGGTGGGCACGCAGCAGCTCTTGGGCCAGAAACTCCCATCTGAGTACACATCTCCCAGCCTGTGGGCAGGGGCACCCCAAACCCACTTCACTCAGTGCCTTACAGCCTCAGGCACTGAACAGGAGCTTCCTGGACTAGCTCTGCCTCCCAACAAACGTATGTGGCTTTATATATATATATATATATCTGTATATATACACACATACAGATTTATGCCTACACACACCAACATACGGGCTAAACAAACAAAACAGAAATGATCCCAGAACTGCAGCACGACCATAGCAGTGCAACGTGTGCCCACCTCAGCTGCCCTCATAGATGGCTCTGGACAATGCTCACAGGTTTGTTCTGGAGCCTTCATGGGCTCCACTGCGAGTGTGCATGGCCCGGGGGTTGCTAGGGGCCCCCTGGGGCCAGGAGAGCACCAGCAGCCCTCTCCTCCCCACTGCAGCTAGCTAGGGTTAACCCATGCTTCCCAGTTTCTCCCACTCCGCCTTGGGAAGCTCCCCACAGGAACCTCTGCCACCTGTTGGCAAGCCAGCAATCCGCTGGCATTCCCCTCAGGCGATGCCTCACCCCAGTAAGAGCAGCAGCACCTCGACAGGGCACCAGGCAGGGGCTGCAGAGACTCAGGAGGCTCTGTCAGCTCCCTGGTAATGCCTGGGGTACAGCACCAACCTGCCCACAGGGCCCACATCCCTAAAAGGGGATATGCTGCTCTCCACCCTGTGAGCTGCAGTCCCCCAACTTTGATGCCACCAGAGTGCCTGTACCCTAAACATCCTCCATCCCTGCACCCTCTGGCAGAGAGAGAGAGGGGAGCCTCCAAAAACCAAGGAGACTCGACTCCAACCCCAGGCTGACAGCAGGGACAAAGGGACCGAACCCCACCAAAAGATGCCTTCATATGGCAGCAAAGCCCAACCCCGCTCTGGCATCCATACAAAGGAAACAAAGGCTGAATTGTCACCTCTGGAGCTGGGCCCTGTCCCCACCGGCCCCGAAGAGAGCTCCTGCCCTGCTGGCACCAGGTGGGGGTGTTTTGGTGGGCTCTGCCCTGCAGACAGAGGCACGCTGCCATGCACTTACGCCTTCTTGATGTCCTCAGCGGTGGCGTTGCGGCTCACCCCCAGCGCTTCGTAGTAGTCGACCATGACGCCAGCTGTTCCACGGGGTCACTGCAGGGGGAGAAGGCAAAGTCAAGGGTCCACAGGCACAGCCTGGTAGTGCTGGGTGTGGGACAGCAGAGGCAGGTTGCCTACCCTCTCCAGCGCCCCGGCCACCTCACTGCCTCCCGAGAGCAACTCAGTGCCGCGCCGTGCCCGGCCCCCCAGAACCCTGCCCTCACCTCGGCCACCTGGGAGCACCTACAGCCCCGCACGGGGGGACCCTTGGCTGCTGCCGTCCCGCCGGCGTCACCCCAACTTGCCCCGGCGGGGGAAAGGGTCCCTGCCGCCGGCGCCGCTCCCTGCCCGCCTCCCCCGGGGGGCTCAGTCGCGGGGCAGCGGGAGGGCGCAGCTCGCTAAGGTGCTTAGCGGCTGGAGCGGATTAAGGGCTCAGCGGGGACCCTCCCCGTCCCCGGGCACGCCGGGACACTTCCATCGGCCGACCCGCTCCGGGTGCGGGACAGAAGCAGAACGCGGCCGCTGCAGCCCCTCGCGACACCCCGGGTACCGTTCCGGCCCTGCTGCTCGCCCCCGGCCCGAGAGTCCCGGCTGACGGGAGGGCGGCGCTGCCGCTGGCACCGGCACCAGCACGGCGGCACTGGGACCGCCCCCCGGCCCGGCCGTAAACACGGCGCTCCCGGGGCCACCCGCTGCTGCTGGAAGTTTCCGCACCCCGCCCCGCCGCCACCGGCGGGCGGCCCTGGGCCGCGG
>VZRX01016552.1:16172-32346 GCA_013398075.1 Notiomystis cincta
CGCTGGCTGCCCGCCGAGTCAGCTGCGCGGCCGGTCCCGCCGGGAAGGAGGAGCCGGCCGGGGGCACCGCTGAGGTGACTCAGCGCTTTATCGGGGCGCGATACGTGACGGGGCGCAGCCTGCCCGACCGGCGGGCACGGGTCCCTGCCAGGAGCCCGGGCCGCCCGGCACCGCCGTGGCACCGGCAGCCGGGAGCTGCAGGCCACCCCCAGCGCCAGGGGGCCCAGCCCCCGGAGAACCAGGACCCTGCAGGAGCTGTGTTGTTGGCTTTCCTGGTGCACGGCCCCCGCCTGCACAGCTGCTGCAGTGGGGCTGCGCTCAGGCTCCTGTGCGGTCTTGCTCACCCGCACCTCCGAATGTGCCCTGGCCACGGAGATCTGTGGTTCCCTCTTGCTACCTGGATGGGAGAAGGAGGGGACTTGATCTCTCTGCGGGGTCAGAGCTTTTTGGATCCACTATCACAGCTACACCACAGCTGGAATATCTTCCTCACCTCCCACAGATTCCTAGCTGGGAAGCCTGGCAGAGTGGGGAAGCCTGAGTCTGAGACAGGCCATTCCCAGCACTCCTCAGGGACAAGTTTCAGGACACACATCCCCGAGAGGAGCCTTCCCCAGCCATGAGTCGTGTGCCTGGGCTGGATGAAATGCCAAGGGCATCATCTCATATGCCAAAGGCCTTTCTCTCCCCAGGGGATGGGAGACCCGTGCCCTGCCATCAGACAGCAGCTTGATGATTCCCTTGAGCAACGGTTTGGAGTATTTCCTGCCACTGGGGATTCTTTTCCTGGATGCCATTGCAGCACTGTCCTCCTGTACCCGTTTGCCCAACCTCCCCGGGGTTGCCTGTAGCCAAGGAGCCCTCCCCGGCTGCCAGGGGCTCTGATTTGGCCCATCTGCCCAGCAGTGGGTGCAGAGCTGGCACTAGATGGAGCCACAGGCTGCTTCACAGGGATCCCATCCTGCTGCTGGGGGGTGAGGAGGAGCCGCCGGCACCCAGCCGAGTCTTGGCGCCTTGCTTTCCTTTCTTTCCCTGGCTTTGGCAGCTGATGAGAGGACAAGGAGGCCCCCGAGATGACAGGTCTCAGCCCACTCTGTGCACACCGGTGGGGAGGCCTCTGTGCTGGGACGGGAGAGAAGCCCACATGCTGGCTGTGACTGGAGCCAGGGGAGCACATTGCTGATGCCTTCATGGCAGAAGTTTCCCTCACCCTCGAGGTCAGGAGATGGAGTGAGGAGGACTGACACCTCCCCAGTATTCTTAGGGGAGGCAGTGGAGAGGTGGGCAGTAGTCCACCACAGCACTGGTAGGAGAGTAGGTGTGGTATCAAGCACACCTCGTCCCAGACCTGCCACGAGCACTCTCCTGCTCAAACCTGGCAGCAGCCAAATAAAAGCAGCCCACTGGTGCCTCACACCTCAGCTGCAGCACCCTGCCCTCTTTACCTGCCCTAGGTCTGCCTGAAGTCCTGATGCACCAACCTGCCTCACATCAGCTTCGAATCAAGCACAGGCATCCTAAGTGTGTCTGAAGAATACCCTTATTTCTTAACAAATTCGGGGGATCACTCTGTTGCAAGTTTGTTTTCAGCTTTCCAGGGTCTCAAAAATGCTCCTGAAATACTCTTGAGACTTTCTGAGGAAAGAGGTTTTGGGTGAGCAAAGCAGGGCCCCAAAGGACCAAATGTTTTTTTCCTGGTTACTCAATTTCTCAGGAAGCCAACAGAATTGCATCATAAACCCCTGCTATATTATTATGCAAACCACAAATTAAGAGATATTTTTTCAGCACTGCACAACACTTCAGCTTTTGATTTCCACAAGAAAACACAAGCCCTTTCACAGCCTCAACAAAACTGGCAATTATGTACTGAAAAATTGTATTCTTGGCAATTTTTGAGCTATGAAGTGCTCAGCAAGTCGTGTGTCTGCTGCTCCTCTCATCACATGCAGCCAGCTCCCTTCCTCTTCTCCCCACTCCTCAAGGGAAGGTCCCCATTCCTTGCAGTGGAGCTGCAGCAGGGAAGGAGCACTAGGATGGAGTGTGAGTGTTTGAGCAGGGTGAGAAAGGCTCCTGGGTGCCATTTCTGTGCCACTTCCTCTGCCTGGCTGTTTCTAGGACAGATGGCGATGCTGGCCATCTCTTGGCATGGCCACAGCACCAGTGCAGCCCCCAGAAAAGGGGTCAGTGGGAGCTCCAGGGCTTGCTCTCTGCTGAAAGGGCTGCTTCAGTGTGGGGCTGATGTGCAGGAGGCTGGTGAAGACATCACTTGAGCAGGAGCCCCATTTTTTAAATCCACATTGGTTCTTTAACTCACAGTTGTGCTGTCTCATCCAAACAGCCCTGCCCACCCTCCCTGACTTTCCTGCACAGCTATTTCTTCACATCTTCATGTTTTTGATGCTCCACATGTTTGCCTCAGTGGCCTGCTCTCAGCCACCTGCCCATCTCTTTCTTGTCCACTCTGCTCTCATCTCAGCTGTTTTAGAATGATACCTTGTAGAGACTGGGGAGAATCCAGGGAGGCAAAGCCATGCAGCTGCTTTTAGTTTGCATAGCAGAACAGAGAAGTGAGAAACAGCAAAGTCAGGGTGACTTTCGTTCAAGCAGGGTGATGACTTTGAGCCAGATTTAGCAATGTGACAGACCCAGGCTGTGTGCCCCAGGCTCTGCCTTGCAGGGAAGCTTGCCTGTGCTGACAATGGGGCTGCTGCCCCAGCCAAAACCCAGGCAAAACCGAGGTGCTTGCAGATTTTAAATCAACAGAGTCAGAGGCTGGCAGAGGTGGCAGAAGCCCATGACTAAATAGGTTATCCCTGATGAGCAGTCCCAGGGAATAGCTGAGCCTCACAGCAGCAGGCTCTTACCCCCATGCCTGGCCTGTGGTTGGTGACAGGTTGGGCTGGATAACCCTGTGGTGCACAGGATCAGAACACCCCAGACTCACCCATGGTGGAGCTGGGAGCTGCATGGTCTGGATCAGATTCCAAGGGAGGGGAGATGAGAGATAATGAACAGACTGATACCACACACGCCCTACATCTGCCAGGGAGCCCTCCAGCTGCAGAGGGGAGCAGAAGCTGCTGCTGACACTGGACAGGAAGGGATTCTACTGGGAAGCAAAACCTGATGTTGCTCATGCACACCAACACGTCCATGCCCACACTCTCCCAAGCCCCATAACCCTCGTGTTCATCTGGCTTGGCCAGGATTTTCTGCAGTGCCTGGTAGGGCTGGGGTCACAGGCTGCCTGATCCTCACCATGCCCTCCAGCCACGTGCCCAGCCTTGGCCCATTGTCTTTGCCTAGGCATGGCTCAAGGGCAAACAGTGAGCCAAGCAGGGGCAAATAAAAAAGGAGATGAAGCAAATGCATTTGCATGACAAGAAAACAAGAAAAAGGAAAAAAGAATGCCAGAAAGCAGCTTTCTGTGGTTTTCCATATCCCTTGGTGCCTAACAACCAGTGCAAGAGTGGAACCTTGGAGAGTGAGGGCTGTGGATGCAAAGAGAAGACTGCAGTTTGAATGCCATCTGTAACAAACCAGCATCTAATGCATTACCTGCTAAAATCAATATTTGCAGTTTGTCAGGCCCACACTGACAGTGTTAGTGGGCCTAAATGAGGGTCTTACTGTGTGGCTGGCACAGACCTTTCCTGTGAGAATTTTCCTTCTCTTCTTTCTATGTTCTATAAACAAAGATAAAGTTTAGATGTTATTAAAAACAGTTCCTCGGATTTGGACAGTTCAGGCCTGGCCATTTAGGCCTAGGGGGAGGTTTTGGACTGACCAATTTGGGTGATGTTTCAAGAACCTATATAAGTTGGAAATAAATAATAAAAGACACTTTTTCCTATGCCATGCGGAGAGCAAGTCTTCATTTCTCAACAGCGGCTCACAGCGACATCACTGAGCTGCTGATGGCAATTTTTTACAGAGCTGGGAAAACTGGGGTAATTCCAAAGGACTGAAGAACAGAAATCACTCCAGTCATTAAGAAAATAAACCAGTTGACCCAGAAAACTCTAGGCTACTGATAATACAGAAAGAAATAACAGAAGAATTAATTTTGATTCTATCAGCAAAGAATTAAATACTGAAAAATTTATTTACTACTGATACCCTTGTCCCAGGTAAGGAAGGTATTGCTTTGCAAACTTGTCAGGACCTTCAGCATGATTACATGTCTGGCTGATTCTGATCAACACCGCTGGTATGACATCCTCACTTGGAAGCTGGCAGGAGATAATGATAACAATATTTGCATAAATCACAACATTGCTGCAAAGAGGGCTGGAACAATCAGTTTTCCATGTCCACAGAAGAAGGAAGCTCATAGCTGCTGCTGATGGTCTTTCCAGATCTACTTTTCATGTTGGCCCTGAATATTTGTCTTGGCATGCAAAGCCAGCCTGTTTTGAGCCAGAGGCACCAATAGCAAAGGTGTGCTTGTTAGCCAGGAGCTGTACTGCTGAAGGCCTTGGCAGAGGGGATCCCCTGGGCTGATTGCAAGGCTCACTGTGATAAGAATGTTTACTAAGAACGATTAGGGATAATGCTAAGCTTGGTAGGATAGTAACTATTGAAGGGGACAATTAAATATCAGGGATGGTTAAGAATTGTCTGATTAAAAGGCCACATTACAGCAAAATTTGCTTGAAGTAATTAATTGGAGAATTTTAGGAAGGGGCAGTGTTGTCACTTATTAGTCTGTACATCCTCTTGCCACACTCACTTTATCAGCAGTCTGGGATTCATTTCAAACCATTGATCAAACCACCAGGCCAGCAGTGCTTGGCAGGAACACCCGCAGCAGCCCAGCAGCTCTTTGCTGATGATTCACTGTTGCCAGCCAGCACTTGGGTTCCCCCCGCTGCTGCCTCGCCAGGCACCACACCCTCCTCACCCCAGGCTGGTTACATCCCTGCCTCTTTTCCTGAGCAGACCCGTCATCTCAGTAATTGAAACCAGGATTGTTTGGCGAGGGGGTCTTCCGTGTTAATCAGCATCTAAAATAAGGATGCTGAGGGTGCTCCAACGTATGCAGGAGTGCCTGGTGCCCAGCTCTTGCCAGACTCTGCATCCTCCTTCCTGCCTGGGAGGTGGTCAAGCTCTCCAGAATGTGTCCAGTGCCAGGCTATCAAATGGCAGAGCGAGAGTCACACAGTCCAGGCCACACCATCACAGGGAGGGGCACAGCAGCCCTAGCTGTGCTCAGGGTGCCTGGAGGTGGATTGTCCTAATGAGGAGGGCCACATTAATTGTGCAAGTTCAGCAGACTGGGGCTTCAAGACCTTGCAACAGGGAAATTCTGCCAAACAGCTGTTATTTCAAATGCACAGCCTCTCCTCATCTGACTTAACTCTGCTGGGAAGCTCTCAGATACATGTTTGAGCCAAGCATCCTCAAGATGCCCACTGAACTCAAGGTCTCAGCCCAGTGTCTTGAGGCCACTGGCTCCCAGCACCCAAACTCTGGGAGGAGCAGGGAGGACAGCCCTTGTTTCACAATATCACACTCTCTCTGCACACAAACAGCTCCAGGCAGGAACACCCTGGGAACCATTACCCAGATGAGTTATTAAATGCGTCTTTTATCACATTAACTGTTTCCCTTTGACATCCAACAGTGCTTGGCCAGCTGCCAGCTCCTCCTTTCCACTTTTAACGACTCTACAGCAATCCCCAAGACTCCAGGCTAGTTTCTCCAGGCCCAGCTCTGCTCTTGGCTTGTCCTGGGGCCAGCAAGCTGTTTGCATTATTATACAACTCTCTTCCACATGTAAAACAAAACACCTTGCAGACATCTCTCCAGCCATGGGATACTCAACTGCTCTCCAAAGGCCAGGGCACAGCAAGGCCACTGTCAAGAAACTTCTGTGACAGGAATTGTTTCCTTTCCAAGTGGGTGCAGGACTGGCCCACCTGGATATGGTTTATCTACCTCGAAGGAGGGAGTGCACCTGCAGAGCTGCCCCATGTAAATCCACCATGTCCCCTCTGCTGCCCAAGGAGCTTGGCTGCAGTCCCACAGGCAAGGCATGAGTTCCTGGGAGCAGGGGAAGTGATGGCTGCTTCTTGCCCCATCACTGCCAGCTCAGGGCATGTCTTTGGCATTGCAACAGAGCTGGCCACAGCTTTGTTGCAATTCTGTGAACTTGCAAGACAGGAAGGCCTAAAGGGCTGGGCACGAAGGCATCACCATGCCTGTGTTTCTGCCTGGTGTATGGAGAGCCCCTTCAGCCTTATGGGGTAACCCACGTCCCTCCAGGAATTCCTACCATCACACAACCTAGCAGAATTCATTGCACTTCTATTTCCAGGTATTCCTGCACTGCTTGTGCCATCACCAGCTCTGAGAGCTGACGGAGAAGAGGAAAAGGATGACTGGCACCTCCACAGAAGTCCATCTGCATGTACATTGGTATTCCCTGAGAACATGGGGCCACCTCAGCAGGCTCAGTGCCTCTGTCACCCGCCTGGAGGCAGATTGTTCACACCAGGCATGCTCAGAGCTCTGACATGAAGTCACAGCAATTAGACAGCTGAGGTTTCATTTTGCTCCCGTGGGCGTGTAGCTGCCTTTCCCAAGACACGAAGAAAGGCAGGTGACACTGGCAGCCAGGGCAGCTGGGTCTGAGCCAGGAAGGCAGCTCACCCAGGGCCTGCTGTGCCTGAGAACGAGCTCGCTCCAACTTGTCCGACAGCCCCTTTAGCCTCGCAGGTTGGGGCTTGGCTTGCGGGGCTGCCTGTGTCCCGGGGAGTGCCTCCCTGCTCTTGCCACTGCCCTGTGATTCAGGGCTTAGGCCTGTAGCGAGATCTGGAATTAGCTTCATTGTTTCTGTACCGAGGCACACGCTCTGGGCAATGCAGCAGGCGTTGCACAATTGACTTCATTACATCTGAACCAGCAATTATGCTGCTGTTGCTCAGCTGCAGCAGAGAAAACTTCTGTCACATCACTACCGTGCCCTACATCCCAGCAGGTCTCTAGGAGCAAATGCTACACGTGGGTTGCTGAAGATGTTCAGTGAAGCCTCCTTTATTGAGTCTCTGCTTGGTCTGCTGGTACTCCCCATTCTTTCCTTGCAGCCTGTGACATCTAGACTTCCAGTCACCCTTCTTTCTCATCTCTGGACCAGCTCTACCTACTCCAGATGAAGGATGAGGTACTCAGAGAGCCCTTTCTGACCTAGAAAAGGCATATATATCTTAAGAAATGCTAAAGGGAGCATTTTCTGCCCATCTCCATGCTGTGCTAGAATTTTTCAGGGTGGCAAAGTATGTCCCAAACGCTGCCATAGTAGAACTCATCAGCACTCAGATTTATGATGCTGGGCCATCACCAGGGACCCTGCACAACAGCTCAGTGGGATCCTGCTGAAACAGAAGGCATCACAAGGGCCTTGCTTGAACTCACAACATCTGCAACATGCAGTCGAGCTCCATGCTATCAACAGACTTATTAGTTTTACCAACCAGCCTTGTCCAGTCTGTGCCACTGCTGGAGAGCAAACTGTACAGGGCACTGATGGGCTGGAGGTACATCCTGGCTCCTCCACCTCCCCACCTGGCCACGCTGCTAAGAGGATTAAGGGCAGAGCAAGGACAGAGTGAGGGGTAAGCAGGGCAAACACGGATACAACCTCTTTGAGAAGCTCCTGGCTGAGGTTAGAGACACAGACAGGAGCCCTGTTCCTGAAGCACCTCTCACCTTTTGGTGTTTGCTTTAAAGTGGAGGCCACGATGGGCTTCCTTGCCAAACTCACAGCACAGCTGTGCTCTCTTCTACTTTCCCAAGGCCATGTCCCCAAACTGCCCTGTGACACTGTTTGCTCTGCCTGGAACAGCCAGGGTGGAACTGAGGTCTGAAAATTGGGAGCAATAGTTTGGGATTTCCTCAGCAAAGACAGCGGGAAACTGGGGTGTGGATGGTAGGTGCCAGGCTGGGCTCTGAACTCATCTCCTCCCCAGTTTCAGCTCTGGATGCTTTAGGTGTGGCAGTCTTTAACATACTTCTGGAAGACAGCTATGTGAGAGGCTTTGTTTGGGTAACTGCAAGCTTTGCTCACAGGTGTTCCTGTACCAGCAGGTACCTGCCAAGAGCTGGCTGGTTTCCGACAGTGGCAAGTAGGAGCTTCCCCTGCAGTGGGCAGGGCTCTGCCCCTCAGGTGTCTTCAACGTTTTTCCCATCCTTCAATAAAGAGGTGGCTGAATTCTGACTCTATAGCCTAAAATTTCCCTTGCTTGCTATTTGCATCTCTCTGGTGCTGATGCAGGGTCCAACTATGTTCTGAGCATCAATGAAAATGTTTCCTGAGCAATTCTTGCGATCTTGTGATTTCTGATGTGGTCTGAAAACATTCACAGGGTCTTCTGAGATGTGTGGGTAACATCTCTCTAAGAGAGGGATTGCCTCAGGACAAATCCAGCCCGAGTGAGCTCAGCCTCCCCTGTGTGCTTTCAGGCTGCTGCCATCAGCATCTGGCAGCCTGCTGAGCAGCTAGGCACTGACAAGATGCAGCCGATTGGTGCTCCCTGGATTTAGCCAGATGTTCTTAAGCATTTCCTAAAGGCTTAGACATCTGTTTGGGCATTTCAGATCGGGGGCACATGGAGATGCACAGCTCCAAATGACTCATGGCTCTCTTGTCAGTCATTCCCACTCTGAATGTCCAACAAAACAGCATCTGAGTGGGTATTTTCATTGTGAACGCGCTTTTGCAGCAATAACGAATCAGGGATTTTTCACCCTCAACTCTCCACCACCATGGTACATAAACAGATCCAGGAATTTCCTGAAGTCTCACATGATTTTGCACTCCTGGGTGCCACCAGATCGTTATGTGAATCTTCAGAATTTGGGTGAAATGCTGCTCCCTGCCTCGCTCGACGCTTGTGCTTCCAACCAGACTGCAAGGTGTTCATCTATAAATGCCCCAGAATTATTTGTGTGGAACTAAGGAGGGTTCTAGGACACACCCAGTGAGAAGGGACGCCTGCCTTGGCATCCACTATGCATTACAATGAACACCTCGGTGAAGATTTTCACGGGGAAGATGATACCATCACTCCTTTTCACTCCAATTAACTTCTGGGGCTCAAATTTTGATGCCTCAGTGCTACCAATTACTCTCTCACTCTCATGGACTGTCTGCATCAGCATGGTCTGTGTTATCTAGTGATCTCTGAGGTCACTCAAAGGACATTTATACCACAGGGAGGCATTTCCAGAGTTATCCAGTCACCACAGAATCCTGTGCAGGTTCAGCAGCACTTACTACTTGAGGCATCTCTTTGGAAAAAAAAACTCAGTGTTTCCCCATCAGCTTGATTAAACTCTAATCCTCTGGCTCAGACATTTCTGCAGGTCTCAAAAATGTGTTGCTTAGACACCAGCACAGGCTTTGCAGCAGTAGTCTTGCTTTCAGTCACTTTACGCTCATCAGTGAAGGTGACACTTTCCAGGTGACTCAGGCACAAAGAAAGGCTATTGTGGGTGGATAATTTAGGTCCAGCTTTCAACTTTCAGATCAAGCTGAGAGATGACAGCACTTTTCAGTGAAAACTCATTAAGTCAGAGCACTGAGGCAGATGCAGGACTGGTTCTGCACCACAGTGGATGCTGTGAGTATTTTGGAGGGGGTAGGACTATTCATTGTAGTAAGGCCAGACATCAGTGAAGTCACTGTAGACTTCAGTAAAACCCCTCCAAGGTGCTCCAAGCTCTCCCTCACTATTCATTTCATAAAGATTTGTGAAATCAGATCAGACCAGTGAAGGTAATGCAGAGCCAGGATGGGTTGGCAGGCAGGGCTTTCAGCACAGCCCTGGGGCACAACTTCTTGAGGGGTTTGACACAAAGGACAGGACTGAGTTTTCCTGCTTTTTTCTTTCTTCAGTGATCTCCAAAGAGGTTAGGAAAGTTTGGGCTCATCTCTGAAGAGTTTCCTCTACTCATGTTTCCTCCAGAAATTCTTCCAGGTGTTTTTCAAGAAGCCTTGGGTGGCTGCCAGAGACCTGGCTCACTGCTTGCTCAAGGATCACATCAGCACCTAAACCCACCAGGAGGGAAGACCTGGGCCAAGTTCTTTGCTGGCTTTCCTGCTTCAGCCCCCGAAGTCTCTTCTGGTTAGTGCCTGGATGGTGCCTTTTGCCAGCAGGACACCAAGCTGGAAGGTGCCATCTCTGCTCTTCAGCAGAGCCAAGATTGGCAAGCATAGCAGGAACAACACTTATGCCCCACAGCCCTTTCCTCGAGGGTACCCCCGGGTCACCCGTGTCCCGGTCAGGGCATGCTGCTCCCCGAAGGCCCCACCAGCGCACCCCGCCGCGCAGCACAGCCCCATCTATGCAAATCTATGCAAATATGCGCAATGCACGCGAGGCTGTGAAAGCGCGTGGGGCTGTCCCGGGCGGGGCGGGCCGGCCCGGAGCGCCGGGGCCGCCCCCGCTATAAGGCGGCGGCGGCGGGGCCGGCCCGGAGCGCGGAGCTGCGGCAGTGCGGGGACAGGCGGGTCGTGCGGCAGCGGCGGCATCATGGTGAGTGCCGGCCCCGGCTGCTCTCTCCCTCCGCTCCCGCGAGTGCTCCCCCGAGTGGGCTGGGGTCCCCGGGGCTTCCCGAGAGGGCTCTCCCGAGAGCCCAGAAGTGCGGGCAGCCGGCGACGGGAGTGTCCGCTGTGCTTGCCCTGCCCTGCCCTTGCCTGGCTTCAGCCTCTTCTTGAGCCGCTCCCTTCCTGGCTCTCAGCAGCCTCCCGCCTTTGAGCATCCCCTTGTACCCGTGGCAAGGAGGCCACCAGCGAGCCCCGCCGGCTGCGGAGACCGGCGCTCGGGCGGACCCGTCACCTCCCATCCCTCTCCCACTTTTAGTAGTGTCGGTTCCTGCCCGTGTCCCGCGGTACCATCCCTGGCTGCGGGGAGTTCGCCCCGTCTGCCAGCCCCCCACGCTGCCGAGCCGCAGCTGAGCTCCGGCAGTAAGCTGTGGCTTCCTTCACCCGCTGCCCTGCTCCAAGGGTGGGCATCACTGTGGGTGGGCTTCCAGGCCGCCCTGCCGCCGTGGTCCTGCGGCGATCTCTGGCTCATGAGTTCTCCAGTTGCCCTGGAGAGCATCCCAGCCCCAAGGTTCCCTGGGCAGCCTGCCTGCCGTCCCGCGGGGCTCTGCTCCCAGCCCTTCCTGTGCCAGACTTTGCCGCGAAGGCGGCAGAGTCTGCTGGCTGGTGACCAGCGCTGCTGCGTCCTGGTGCTGCCGGGCTCTGCCCAGCCTGTTGGCAGCGCTGGGTGTCACAGAGGCAGTCCTGGCTGCTGATCCTTGGTGGGATGAAGTGCAGTGAGCAGCATAACCCTCTGCCACCCCCATGCTGATTCACAAGGTCCTTTGCCAGGAAGGAGTCCTTTCTCTTCTCCTCTTCCTTGAGTCACTTGTGTCTGTGCCAAGTGTTTTCTGTGCCCTTCTGTAGAGGATCCTGGAAGACTTACCTTAGGTCTTACCTTGGTTCCCTTTATGGACCTGCTAGGAGGGATAGGTGGGGTATTGCTCTGCTCTTCTTGCACCTCAGCTTTGGGAAAGGTGGGGAGATGGGCTTCTGCCTCTCACCATGAGTATCAAGGGCTTATTTTTTTGCCATCCCTCACTGTCACTGCTGCCTCTGAAATGCAGCACGGAAAGCACTTTCAATGCAGAGAGCCAGGACATGCTGCATCCTGTGCTACTTCATGGGACAGCAGTCATTGTCCTGATCCTGAGTGCAAAATGGCTGGTTCCACCGGCTTCCTGCCAGCTGACTCATAATGGGGCACCATGGCTCTGGAAATCCGGTTTGATTTGGATGCTCCTCTGCCTCAGTTGTGCCTGATGACGCATCCACGTCCTTGGCAACAGCAGGTCTAAAGCACTGAATACTTTCATTCTTATCAAAAGAACTGCAGGCTCTGGGGTGCCTCACCTGAAGGGAGTGAGGCTGCAGAGCCCACCTTCACCTGGCTTCTCCTGATGGACATGAGACTACCCTTGAAGCTGTAAGCTGAGAGAGCCTCCTACCTCAGCCTTTCCATTGACTTAAAAAGTGCAACTAACGCTTCCTCCTCCTCCAGAGCTAATTTAGGGAAGCTGAGCTTCAGAGCATGGCAACCATTCATGTTTGTAAATCCCCCCCTCTTGCTGGGCACCCATCTTCCATGCCCTCAGCTCCTTGTGTCCTGGTGGTGCTCTGCCATCTCAGCCTCCAGCTCTGTTGCTGGAATTGCAACAGGGGATGTGCCAGCTGCTGCTGGGTCTCAGCCCTTAAGCCATATGGATGCTTAGGCAATGGAGAAGATGCTCACTGGATGCTATCCAGGGCTGTGGGTGGGGCCAGTCCATGAAATCGATGGCCTAGTATCCTGGCCTCCAGCAGATGGGTCTCCATCTCCTTGGGCCCCTGAGGTGGTCAGTGCAGTGACGAGAGGCAGAGCATGAGATCTGGGAGAAAGCAGCAGACTGGAATCGACACAGGGCAGCCAAGCAATAGAGCAGTGATGCTTGCCCAAGCTGACAAGGGCCAGAGCTGCCCTTGCAGGGCTGTGCACTCCCTGCAGTGATTGCATTTCTGGTCTCTGCTGGACTCTGACCCTGCCTCCCCCTCCCCAGCGTGAGTGCATCTCCGTCCACGTCGGCCAGGCCGGCGTCCAGATGGGCAACACCTGCTGGGAGCTCTACTGCCTGGAGCACGGCATCCAGCCCGACGGGCAGATGCCCAGCGACAAAACCATCGGCGGAGGGGACGACTCCTTCACCACCTTCTTCTGTGAGACTGGTGCTGGGAAGCACGTCCCACGGGCCATCTTCGTGGACCTGGAGCCCACTGTGATCGGTGAGTGCACCGATCGGTGAGTGGGCAGTGATAGTGGTCATTATTTCTGGGAACAGCCCGTTGCAGGACAGTCCCGAGAGTGGCTCCTGCTACTTTTCCCCAGATCCAGTTGGAAAATCTGTTATGCCGCTCTCTCCTAGATGAGGTTCGGGGAGGCGTCTACCGCCAGCTCTTCCACCCTGAACAGATGATCACTGGCAAGGAGGATGCTGCCAACAACTACGCCCGTGGGCACTACACCATCGGCAAGGAGATCATTGATCAAGTGCTGGACAGGATCCGTAAGCTGGTAAGTGACTGCAGAGAGGATGTGTCCCCCTGGACTGGGGTCCAGCATCATTCAAAGGGTGGGAGCACAGTGTGAGCTCTACTGCGCCTCGGGAGGAATCTGCCGCTACCCAAACAAAAGTTTGAAACTTCCCTCCAGTCAAGTCAATGCTTGAGGGAACCTCACTTGTCTCTCTCCACAGGCCGACCAGTGCACAGGCCTCCAGGGATTCCTCGTGTTTCGTAGTTTTGGAGGTGGCACTGGCTCTGGATTCACCTCCCTGCTGATGGAGCGACTCTCTGTTGATTACGGCAAGAAGTCCAAGCTGGAATTCTCCATCTACCCAGCACCACAAGTCTCCACTGCTGTGGTAGAGCCCTACAATTCCATTCTCACCACTCACAGCACACTGGAGCACTCGGACTGTGCTTTCATGGTGGACAACGAGGCCATCTATGACATCTGTCGCCGGAACCTGGACATTGAGCGCCCAACCTACACCAACTTGAACAGACTCATCAGCCAGGTTGTTTCATCCATCACGGCATCACTGAGGTTTGATGGAGCCCTGAATGTGGATCTGACGGAGTTCCAGACCAACCTGGTGCCCTACCCTCGCATTCACTTCCCCCTGGCCACCTATGCTCCTGTGGTTTCTGCTGAGAGGGCTTATCATGAGCAGCTGTCAGTATCTGAAATCACCAACTCCTGCTTTGAGCCAGCTAACCAGATGGTGAAGTGTGACCCTCGCCATGGCAAGTACATGGCCTGCTGCCTGCTGTACCGCGGGGACGTGGTGCCCAAGGACGTCAACGCCGCCATCGCCACCATCAAGACCAAACGCAGCATCCAGTTTGTGGACTGGTGCCCCACGGGCTTCAAGGTGGGCATCAACTACCAGCCGCCCACGGTGGTGCCGGGCGGGGACCTGGCCAAGGTGCAGCGCGCCGTCTGCATGCTGAGCAACACCACGGCCATCGCCGAGGCCTGGGCCCGCCTGGACCACAAGTTTGACCTGATGTACGCCAAGCGCGCCTTTGTGCACTGGTACGTGGGCGAGGGCATGGAGGAAGGGGAGTTCTCTGAGGCGCGGGAAGACATGGCTGCTCTGGAGAAGGATTACGAGGAAGTGGGCCTGGACTCCTATGAGGATGAAGATGAGGGTGAGGAGTAGAGAAGCTCAAGGCCAAAGAAGGACCATGGTTCTTACCCATGTTACCTGCAAACCCTTTGCAATAAACCATTTCAGATCCTCCGTGTCTCCCAGTATCTGCCCAGCTGTATCGGTTTCTTGCCAGGTCAGGTGTGTGGTGAGTGCTTCAGCCCTGCTACTGGTGCTGCTTTGCTTCCTCCCAGTGCTCTGCTCCAGCTCCAGCTCCCCACATAGGTAAGAGCCCCATACCAGAGGGATATGACCAGGACAAATGGCAGGCTCTGGGAAGGTGCCGGAGCACGTCCACCAGAGGAATCCGGAGGTGTGCTGCTGATGTGATAGAAGTACCAAGCTTAGGCATGGGGTCCTCTGTCTGGGATTACCTCTGCTCTCAGCCTGCCCTGCTCTGCCAGTGCTCTGCCTTCCCCCTGGGGCATGTGGCCCCACTCTACCTGGCCCAGATCATCTTCTGCATTGTCCCCATTCTGAGTCCTCTCACTGCCCTGCCTGGTGGTAAGTAGTCCCAGCATCAGCTCCTGGCTCCAGCTGCAAACTGGAGATTTCTGTTACACATTATCCAGTGCGCTGGTTCCAGAGATTAATTTTCCCTGCTTATCACTAATGCTTCAGCTATATTGACCCACAGGGGCTGTCCTCCCCTGCCCTCCTCCTCCCAGCATGCACCCGTGTCAGCTGGAGGGGAGAGTGGGGGCCAGCCCTGGCTGCTGGAGCGTAGCCAGGCACTCGTCCCACTGCGCAGGGCAGCTGGCACTGCTCTGCTTGCCTGTGACTAGAGTGCCAGGCTTAGACTAAATGCTGCGGCTCAGCCTGCTGCTGCTATGCCAGGGCAGCAGTTGCACTGCCCCTCACACCAGGTGCTGCTCTGATCCCCTCCTTACGTCTTGTCTGATTGTGGGTAAAGGAGGGAATTTGCTCCTTCAGAGGAAATCCACTGCTGACATCTCCCTGTGTCTTCACAGCCATGACTGCCACCAGAAGGATGGAGGAATTGGAATTGTGTCCTATAGCTTTTTCTAAAAGTTATCCTGCACCTCTGTCCTGGACAAGGGACACAGTAGTGTCTCCTGAGCAGGAGAGGCCCATCCATCCCCCTGGCCAGGAAGGGGTAGCTGTGTGAGCCAGGACCCTGGCAGCAAAGACAGAGCCTTCTCCCTGTTCAGGCAGTGTTCGAGGCTGATGGTCCAGACATCCTCAGTAGCAGGATCAGCCCTGGCCTTGGTAGGGGTGGCTGCGCTGGCCAGGGCTCAAACAGAACTGCTGCTCTGAATGTAGTCACAAGTTATTAACAGCAAGCAAGCTGCAATGACCCTTTTTTGGCAGCCCAGATTTGTCATGCAGATCTGCAGCCTCACAGGGTTGAGCAGCACTGCCTGTCTGTCCCCATCGGGAGAGAAGGGCAAACCTTGGCTGGAGCCTCCGAGAGCATTGATGGCGAAGGGAGGTTTGGGGGCGGAGTGGGCTCCTGAGTCTGATCCGTCACTATGGTGTTTCTCCTCCTTTCTCCTGTTCTAGAGGCCCAGGTGGACTCGGGGTCTCCCCACATCCCTGGGGGGAGCTGGTAGCAGAGCGGGTTAGGGACTGTTCCACCTGCTCTGGCTTCGGCGCTGGTGGCTCAGCACTACCTGTCACCCCTGAGGGCTGGGCCCCAGGCATCCTGCCGGCATCCTGCCGGATGCCCCCACCTCCCTCCCGGCAGAGGAGGGGGAGCAGCCTCGGGTCCCGCACCTCGGGGTTCCTCGGCAGCCGGGAGAGCCCCTGCCGGCTCCGCGGCCCCCGACGGGGGTACTGCCTCCCGCATGCGAGTGTACCCAAATGAGGGGGCGCGGCGGCAGCAGGCCCCTCCCACCTATAAGAGCGCGCTGCGGCGGGGATTGCAGCAGCCGCA
>VZRX01016553.1:1451-54642 GCA_013398075.1 Notiomystis cincta
GCGCGGGCCCGCCGCCTCGCCAGACGGCCGCCGCCGGGGTAAGACGTGGGCGGTGTAACCCGGCGGCGGGTCGGAGCTGTCCTGCCGGGAGGGTGACGGCACGGGGAATGACCTTGCGGAGAGCCCTGCCCCGACATTGTTCTTCCTATGAGCATGGCGGGGCCGCGGGCTGCGCCTCTTCGCGGGCTCCGCGGGCAGGGTGTCCAGCACAGCCCTCTCTCTCCGCCGCTGTTCGCTCCTCTCCCGTGCGAGCCATGGTTAGGCGCCCCTCCACTGTGGCAACGAGGAGATGGCCACAAAGGCCGGGGAGGACCCCGCTGTCTGTACGTCCCCCAAGGAAAACCTTCACACCTGGGCTTCACGTGCGACTTGGGCATCTCCTCCTGTCCAACTCCTCCCACGAGGTCTTGCACTTTGGCTGCCAGCCATCCCTGCAACTGTCTGGTGACATCCTTTCTCCCCTACTCGGGGGTGGACAAGCGCAGGAGAGCGCTCAGAAGGAAAAGTTGCATTATCGTTCGTAATACTGAAGAGGGCAGAGATACTGCTGCAACACTCCTTGTGCTAGCTATCGAAACACAGCCAGTTGTCTCGACACCTTATAAATTCTTGTGTCTATTGATAAATAAGGAAACTGGCAGAAAGTTACTACATTCAAATATATGCAGTCATTGAGCAGCAAGGACTGTGCTGAGGAGACAGCTGAGTTATTTTCTATGGAATAGAAAAAGTACACTGCAGACAGATGGGCTAAAGAACGAGTAATCCTAGAACACTTCTTAAGGCTGAAAATATTGCCAAAGTGTTCTTAATCCAATCACAAGAATCCTGAAGGCTGCTTCACTCCCATCCCCAAAAGCAACCAGCTACAGAAGATAGACAGAGTCCACCTGTTAAATCCAACAGCTATCAGAAAAGCCTTGTAGTCCCACTGCCTTTTGTAAAATATTCAGTTCCCATCACACCATGAAGAAATCCATAGGGCCCTACATTTATTCTGTACATCAAAAGAATAAGCTGCTGTATGCAATCAGGGTTCCAAGTGGAGGTTGTGAAGTCTTTAGTTCTAAGTGCAGCAGCACATAACTTTTATAACGTCCATTAATCTCTTTAAAGCATATTCATGTATCTATTTCTGTGGAAGAAAGTGTTACATACAATTGGTAAAAGCCTCTTACTCCAAAATACCCATCTCTACAGAATCATCCTATATGGGCTATTAATTGTTCCACTAGTCTTCCCCTGAGCAGTTCTAGTAAAATAACGCAGTTCAAAGACTTTTTACGTACAGCCATAAGCAAATAATTTTCACATGAGATCAGTATTCCTAAGCTCACTGTTTGAAAGCTGTTCTGGACAAGAAAAGCCTTAATGTGCCCAACACAACAGAGTTTGGGTCTTTCTACAGTCTGACTACAGATTCACCATCATGAGAATCAGTATCCAAGATCTAAACAACGATGGGTCTTTCCTTTATTTGAAACGATCTTGTTTCCTTCCTTAACCAAAAGTCCTTAGATGATTAATCAGTGTGATATTCCTTATAGCAACTCTGTGGATACAAAGCTGTCTAGACTAATCAAAAAACTTACTCTTATGTAATTTATATACAGAGTATCATAACCCAGGTAAGCAACATGCCATCCAGAACCCAGAAAGCCTGACTTCCTCAAGTGGCTGATTGAAGCTGAAGAGCCAGAAACAGCACTTGGTTTTGTTCCAGGTACCTTCCCAAAAGAGATGTAGTAGCTGCTCCTTCCATTGTTCCAATCCATCCTCTGACATAGCTGTATTTGCACAATATTCAGTGCAAACACCAGTGAATACAACGGTATAATTGATCCAAGGGACTACTGCAAAGTTACTGGTGTAGACATGACCTACTTTCCACCAGCTTTGGTCTGGGATTTAAGCTTTGGTCTATTAACAGAAGTATTAATTATCCATGTTTTTATTTTCTTGTTTTCTGGAACTATTCATAACAGGATAGGAAATTTATAGACATAAAATCTGGCCTGATTTCTAGCCTCCATGAGTCTTAAACTCAAGACATTTCCAAAGAACTTAGAGGAACTTCCTAGAAGATGAAGAAGAAGACAATGAAAAATGTGCAGATTTTACTACCAAACCCAGAACACTTAGGCCATTTGTTATTCTGTAATCAGTGTGATGGCTTGTAGAGGGTTAATTTACCTCTCCTCCCAGAGGAGATTTTTAAATTGTGCATTCTAATAGCAGCAGTAATATTTTGTATCAGAAAAAAGAACCAAGGTTTCAGGAAAATATCTTTTAGAAAAAGACAGAAAATTACAGGTTAACCAGGCCTTGGAGATTATAAATAGCAGCAACAAATAGCTTCCCTTGCTTATTTGTTCATCTATTTCCTTTCTCAAAAGCCCATGAATGCAGAAGAAACCATGCTGTATGGTCACAGGGAGGTGTCACCTAGAGATAGCAAACTAACTTAGCCCATCCATAAGTATAACTAACTCCCACCAGTGGAAGTCTGTGAGCTCAGATGGTCTCAGCTGGTAGTGCTTCACACAAGGAGAGAACTTTTTATTTCTTACAAGTTGCTGCTGAAGGTCTGTGATGCCAACTGTGTGAAAGGAAGCACGTCACCAACTTTATAATGCCCGCTCACCGTGCACATAGGAGGGCAGAGTCAGGACACTCCTCTGTCCTGCTCAAGCAGTCCTGTTTTCTCCACCCGAGTTCTCATGGAGTGCAAACTACTCCAAAGAGGCAGGGATAGTAAGTTTAAGGCCTTACCTTGGGGGAAGAAGCTATGTTTTAACTCTGAAAGAGATATCTTCCCAGGAATGGGAAAGCAGATGGTAAAATTCAGAAGACTATTTTTTACTGTTTCCTCCATATTTCAAGAAGCTTACAGCTCTGCAGTGCCTCAGAAAACTCCTTAGAGGAACAGCCTTGGCCTACCAGGAACTAGAGGCTGCCATGTCTAGAAGGGTTGTATTTTGAGTGGTATTCCACTTCTGTGGCAAACCAGAGAAGCCAAAGATATTTATGTAGTTAAAGGCTACAGTGGGTACTCAGGGACCTGGGAATCCTGATACTCTGCTTCTAGAGAACCAGTCAGTGCAGGAGAAGTACATCTCATAAACATTGCGTGTATTTGTGGGAAAAGTTAATTTTTGTTTTCCCTGGTTCTTTTGGAATGTGCTGCCCGTGGAGGATACAAGAGAGAGGAGAAGAGCAGACACACAACCCTTGAGTGCACCTATGAGATGGGCCAGGGTGTATCACCATTCTTCTACTATTTTCATCCAGCTGGTGGGACCAACAGTGGCTGTTGCTTCATGATCAGCTACCTGGAGATGGCTCTGAGAATGTTTTAGGGAAGCATGACTGTGACTGACAAAAAAGACCCAGAAAAGAACATTAAGGCTCACTCTCAGGCTTCGTCTGCACTGGGGAATTTCCTCCTTCCTCCAAATTCCCACCATTGCCAATATGAATGCAGCTGCACAATCGTTAGAGATGTTGGGAGGCATAATATATGAGTTTTCATCTAGTCAGCCATTTGCAGCACTGTGTCAATTAACCCTCCTCAGAGCAGGGTTAACTGATACAGTGCTGAAAACGGCTGCTGGAACTGAAAGCTGTCTATACTAAGGTTCCCATTGTTAATAACTCTGGTGCAGCTGCAGTGGAATCAGTCCACATGGGATTATTTGGTAACAATTCTCCAACCTAAAAACTGCTTCAAAATGCAGCACAGCCACCTAATGGGCCAAAACATGCTTGCGCTGCACCTCAACAGCTATGCACCCAGGCTGCTGCCATTCACCATGGAATTTCTTTCAGTCCAGAAGTACTTTTTGCATTTCTGTATGAAATACTCAGTACTTCATCTCAGCAAACTGGTACTCAGTACTTCATCTCAGAAAACCCCCATAGAAATGCCTCTGCCCATTAGTTCTTACTAGCTCTGGACTTGAAGATGTGTGTTGGAAGAGCAAATTTTCTGTTAGTGTCTTTTCATTGACTCATACATTCAATAATTCAAAATTTGTCCTTTCATGTGTGGAAATTTTGTAATTTGTTTTTGGTTTTAAATTCTTTATGCAGATCCAGTTCTTTAATTTATGGCTGGAGTTTCTGGTTCACTAGCAATTTTGCTTTTTTTCCCTGTTAGCAAGTGAAGCCTTATTTATGCAGAGCAGCACCATGAAGACCCAAGTTGATTTCTGAAGGAGTAAAGTTCTATTATGAATGAGCAGAGTTGGCAGAATCAGTCCTGCTTGTTTCCGTGTGCTTTAGGAAGCAGTAATGAAACACGCTGGTGAAATGGGTGTTTCACCCTCTGCTGAGTAATACTAATACTTCTAAAAAGCCCCCCTCTATCCTTCTCCTACATCCATGTCCAACACTAACTAAAACAAGGAAGTGTTGTTTGGCATTTGTTACACTTTTGAACCACTATTTATCAGACAGATGCTGGCAGTCAGGTTTTTTTAAGCGCAGTTCACAAGTGTGAAAATGTTGAAGCCTAGGCTCAGCAAAAATCTCAGTGAAAAACTCTAGCTCACTAAAGCCCCTGATTAATGACAAGCAGGTTTCAGTTCATGCATGGCATCTTAATGCAAATACAGAACACATCTATTTGCAGAATTCTGGGCAACTGCATATGCCTGTGAATATCCACAGAGGCTCGACATGCCCGCCCGGGGAAATGGCAAAGGGGCAGACCCAGAGGAGAGGCAGTCCACAGCCTCCCAGCTGCAGCAGTGAGCACTAGAGCTCAGCTCAGGGTGTTGGGGTGTTGAGCAAAACTGACTTGGCAGAAACCTGGATGCAGCTGAGTATTTCAAGAAAGGGGAAAGGAAGTGGCTCAGTCTTCCTTCATTCCTGACACTGCTGTGGTGGCTGATTCTCGCTCCCAGGGATCCCTTTGGACAAAGGGAGTGGGCACAGTAACTGAGTTTGCTGCAGAGCAGGTGTGACAGCTGTCTGTGGAAGGAAGGAGTAGCTCCATACTGGCTACCCTTTAGCTCAGATTGAGCTGTGGAGGTGCATGGTAAGGTTGTCAGACAGCTTGGTAAACATGTTTATATGTTTGCCTAAATGGTTTTCATTAAGGTCCTGAAGGGTTCTTACAAAAATGCTAAACAACTCCCATCCCAAATCCTGGTGGAACTGGATTTCTCCTCTCCCTTACCCCTTTTCCTTTTCCCTTCAATATTAGGCTCAGTATCTTGCATATGGTTTTATATGAAACTTGGTGATTAAAACTACTTAAGACTGGCTCATTTTTCTCTGCAATGAGTTCAGTTATTTCCTTTTTATACCTTCCAGAATTTACTATACCATATCTAAATATTGGCTGCAGTCCATGTTTTAGATCATTCTCTATAATGGTCCTGTTGTTATAGAATCCTTTGTGTGTGTGTGAGAAAGAGAGAACATGCATATGTGTTGGAAGCAAGACAGGGTGCAGAGAATTGTTTGGAAAGAGAAATCAGGGTATACCAATTCCATAAGGGATTTCTGAACTGATAACATAAAAGTGATAAAAATAGTTGAGCACTGAAATTATAGCCCTCCAGTTGATTACCTTCTATGTGTGATAAGTAATATTTCTGATCCCAACATGTTACTCTACTATATATATTCTACCAATATCTCACTCATTCAACTTTTGTTGCTATATAATCTTACAGATCAGATTTATTGTTGTCATGTTTACTCATTTTTACTTGTATTCTAAGTGTATTAAAGATCCTTTGACCTGAGTTGTACGTGTCAGTCAATGTTAAGCTGCATGGAGATGAAACTAAGGCAGCATCTGAAAGTCCTTACTCATTATGCCAAAAAGCTCATTACCTGCTGAAGACTGCACAGAGAATGTGCATATGTAGGATAAATAAGTGATATAAGGAAAAAGCAGGATTTGATGCTTCCTTTGACAAATCATAATCTTTAACCAAAACACACCAAAAAGTCACAGTGTCCTAATGTATGGCTAGAACTTACGAGGATGTCACTGGGAAATGCCTCTCTACTCCCAGGACAAAAAGAAATCAGTAGCCCTGTTGCAGTGGTGCCTTTGACTCTTGCCTGTTACTCTGGATGTAGAGGATGCATTTAAGTGGCAAACAGAGAGACATGGACTGCTGTTGTGCCCAGCAAGTGTGCCCTACCTTGCAGCCCATCAGGTAAACCAGTTCACGCTCACAGCAGGCTGGGCGTCCTCAAGGTGCACGCGTGGAGTCACAAGAGTGTGGCAAATTTGCTCTCAAATTTCTTTCAGCTTCTCATTGTAGACAAGTCTTTAGACAGCCTTTCAGTGCTGTAAATTCAGACCTCTTTCCCATGTGGAGAAGTTCTCAACCACCCAGAACAGAAGAGAACAGAACAGATGCAAAAACCCCTGCACTAGCTGTTCCACTCATGTCCCACTCCTGAAGGGCCCTGGGCTGGAGATTAGGCAGTTAGAGGGCTGAGTGGATATCATTTTCTGCTGGAATGAATTTCACCCAAAGACAGTATACTTAGTTTCTATATTTTTCCCCCACAAGCTAAGATAAATTTCTGCTTCGGTCCATTAACAATACTTGTATTTTTAATCAGAATTATTTTGTACTGTATTTTCTTTGGAAATAACAGTAATACAGTTTATGTGAAATACAAACAAATGAGGGAACCATTTTTACCTAAATGTATGAATAGCATTTTGCAATTTGTCATTGTGATATATTTATCTTTTGAACTTTAAGTGAGCTCAGCTGAAAAAAATGCTTCTCTTCATCACATGACTGGAAAATATATTACACCAGAGAAGAATATTGCTGTTTTAGTTTAGAAATTAGAGGCTAAATATAATTTTCCACTATACTTACTTTCACAAAGTATGGAGTAAATTATTTACACTACAGTAAATTCTTAGTACATATTCCAAAAGGTGGTAAATTCAGCGTTCTCACTTAAATTAGTGGTTATTTTGTGAATGTGCATTAAAACTAAGACCCTTAAGATTTTGTGTTGCCTGCTGAAGCCCTAAAACCTCTGTAATATGGCTAGAACAAAACAAATTTGACAACAAAATGAAGCCTGGAGGAAGGAAAAGAAACAGACTGGCCAGTGGAGTGACAACAGAGAAGCAGCTGCAGATTCGGGTTTGCTATCTGTGTGACAGCCATCCCCTTCTAGAGGTGCAGTGTATGCGAGTCCCTATGTGTGTTCTTTCTGACCAAAACTTTGCACAAACCCAGGGGTGCCCACGGTTTCCAGCCGGGCGTGCTGCACCACTGGCTGCAGCAGCACAGGAGACTGCAGCAGCACAGGAGCACAGGAGGTGCAGCAGCACAGGAGGCTGCAGCAGCACAGGAGCACAGGAGGTGCAGCAGCACAGGAGGCTGCAGCAGCACAGGAGGCTGGAGCAGCACAGGAGGCTGGGGCAGCACAGGAGGTGCAGCAGCACAGGAGGTGCAGCAGGCACAGGAGGCTGCGGCAGCACAGGAGGCTGGGGCAGCACAGGAGGTGCAGCAGCACAGGAGGTGCAGCAGCACAGGAGGCTGCGGCAGCACAGGAGGTGCAGCAGCACAGGAGGCTGCAGCAGCACAGGAGGTGCAGCAGGCACAGGAGGTGCAGCAGCACAGGAGGCTGCGGCAGCACAGGAGGCTGCAGCAGCACAGGAGCTCCATGCCCAGGCTCCCGGCCGCACTGGCTTCCCCGCACGGCGCAGTTCAGCCGCTGCCACTTCTGAGCTGCCCCAGCAAACAGGGCTGCGGGAGCAAGCTGCAGCCACAGCAGCAGAGAGCCCTTCAGCCTGCGCCTCGCTGCCTCCGTTCCCGCACTTGGGAAGCAGGAGGAGAGCCGGCTGCCCCCTGGACGAGCGCTTCCAGCAATGGCAGCTGCTGCCCAGGGGTCATTTGCCTGCCACAGGCCAGGCGTGTAACCCTCGTGTGATGGGAGAGCAGCCAAGCAGCATCCGCAAAGGCTGGGGCCGGGTGGGAGCTCTGGCTGCTGCCAGAACAATTCATCTGACACACAGCCCGTTCCTTACGTGCTCCAGAGCTGTGCCCAGGGAAGAAGGCTATGGGAACAGGCTGTGGGCCTGATAAATTGTCCCACCTGCCACAAAAGCTGGCACTCCACGGGATGAGAACCTGCTTCCTACAGCGTACGGACATCGTGTTTCAAACCTGTTGGGCTTCTTTGATAACTGGATTGCTTTCTGTCCATTTTCCCTATGTGCACATATGGAGTGCAAAGGAAGGTCCAGGGCTTACAGCATCAGCTCAGGAAATGGAGACAATTCCTGTTCATTCTTGTCTGACCTAGGGCAAACCCCATACACACAACAACTTGGAAGTGTTTGGATACCTACCTCCCACTTAGCCGAGCGAGAATGAAAACCTGTGCCCTATCAGGAAAACACAGATGTGAGTATTCCCTATCTTCCAGGGCCATTATGAAGATGAAGACATTTCTGGTCTACCGAAACTAGGGTAATGGCAGTCATTCAAAAATCCTATATATATGAGAGAGGGTAGTGCAAACACAGAGGAAAAGTTGCATGGTTACCTAAGGCAAAGAAACATCTTTAGATGTTTTCAGTTGTGGCTCAGATTTGGTAAAAAGATGTTTAACAAATCTTTATACTTAAAAGCTCTGTCTGAAAACATTCCTAGTCTTTTATTTATTTTTTTGAATAATGATATCAGTAAGAGACCATTATATAATCACAAGAAAATTAAAGCTCTCCAGGGCATGATCTTAGCTGTGTAATTAATGAAGGTGGTTAAAAGTACAAAGTGAACCTGAAGCAAAATTTGTACCAGAACCACACCTCATTATGTTTTGCTGCTTAAGTCTGTCATAAATAGAGATGTTTATTACACATCTGCCATTTAAAGTACGTATTACATGCAGTGTTATATTTTATTTAGATTTAAAAATTTAAAAACACATGATGACAAGCTGTGTTACTATTAACACATGCCTGAGGGGCCAGGCTGCACATGCACATTGTGCCTTAGGTTATATTACAGTTTGTTCACTTCAGAGTTACAAATCATTTACAGAAGTATATTGTGTAATTAGTGTGCCTAATTTCAGTCCATGGAGTTTCATTGGTGTGAAAGAACAATCAAGCCCTGTATATCCATTCACATTTATTAGGCCAAACTTTGTAGTCTGTCCTTAGAGCATCATTCCTTCCTCTGCTTTCAACAGCAAATGGCATTAAAATCTCCAGAACTTCCCAAACCAAGAGCAGTTATTTACTTTCTTTATGATTTTTTTCCCTTTGATGCAGAACTGACTCCAATGCATGGGCAGAAAGGGCAAGAGATGGTGCACCAATTATATGCTTCATAATTCTCTCTTCTTCAGGTTTGTTTTCCTGAACAGACTGCTCTCCTGAACTAGCTCCAGGGCTGGCTTTGAAGAAATCTTTGACAGAAAATTATCTTGTCCAGGATCTGCATGGAATGAAGTCCCTCTCTAAGCATGTGAGCTCTTTCCAGCAGATCCTGAGCACTGTATTTGGTCAGTGAGGAAAAACAAATATAGTTTCTCCCACACAAAAACTTTGATGAAGAAAAATGCCACCTTACTAGTCAGTGTTTCTTTGTAAGCTGTTTATCCAAAATCATTCTCTATCACAATATTCTAGTTATCATATATATTAACTGTGTGTTGGGGTAGGACATGTTTATATAAATATCTAAGATACATATCTGGATAATGAACATCACATAATGTGATGTTCTGGATAATGTTGCTTCAGAACACTGGCAAAGAAAATTAATCTTTAATATCAGCCCTCTCAGACTTTTCTGTAGTGTTTCACAGTATGGATCACCTGGTAGTCCTGACTGATTTCTAAAACGCTGAAGTAGCAAATCTGAATGCTCCAAAATGAGTCAGGACCATCCCTTCAGACCAAATCCAGGGAACTACAAAGTACAGTAGCACTTTCAGTGCTTACCTGAGAAGTATTTCAAAATTTAGTCTTTGACTGATCAAGCAAGAGAGTGAAAGAGTGAAATTCTAGCAATTCATGAAGCCTGTCGGTCTCTATACTTGTTCTGGTGAAATACAGACACCAGAGTTACCCATATTCCTCAATACCACACTGCAAGCCAGAGCTCTACATAAGGCAACTGGTAAAAACTGAACCCAGCTCATCAGGTGTTAGAAAGGGGAGTGCACTTAAACAATTTCCATAACAGCAACTTTCTCCTCCATGGAGACCCCTGTCCTCAGGTCTTTTACTTAGTTCACAATCTTAGGGTCACTTAAGACACCAAATCACTCCAACAGAGGAAAAAAAAATTAAATGCTGTCTGAGCTTAACAGCAAAAGATGAAGATGTCCTCACTGGCAGAAAAGCAGCAGCGGGAACTCAGCAGTCCTCTTCCTATTTTGTCTGTCATCACCCCTTGGAGTGTGCTGCTGCTGGTCAGGCAGAGGCAGTAAACACACACATGGAGTGGAATCCCAGCATACACAGCCTCTTGTCCATTTGATTGTTAGGGTTATGGAGGGAGCTGGGCCGACCACACACACGTCTGAGGGAGAGAATATTGAGGGAGAGAGAAAAAGGAGTAGGGAACAGAAGAGGGAAGGGACTGCATCTGTGGTCAGGGGTGCTGAGAAGGGCATTATCAAGCATAATGCAGAAAATTGTGTCATTTATCCAACTTATGAGTCTACTTGGGATTTATTGACAATATCTTCAAGCACTTTTTCTTGCACTTTTGAAGTAGTACTTGGTACCATAAGTCTGACTACCTGACTACTTTACTTCTTGATGGAAGGAAAAATCCACATGTTAACACAACAGAATCCTCTTAATGTTACCCAAAATGGCTTTTCCATACAGCAGCTTAATACACAGAAGTCCAGTGGCACTTCCAGGCTATATTTCTGTGTGACTGAATATGTCACAACAAATGCCTTAGAGATTCTCAGCTCACCTGTAGAATAAAATTCTATATTACCTGATAGGTTAGAATGGATACCAGAAATTTAACACAGATTGAGGCAGAGTATTGTTTATCCTACCCATTGAAATATTCCAGATTTATGAAAAACGATAAATGTGGGAAGGTGTTTGCAGGGTATATTTACTTGATTTTGGTCCACTTTCAGTACAAAATAGCCAAAAGCAAGCCACTCCAAATAAGAACTGGTAAAATATATGCAACATACACAGTCTTTAGTGTCTAAATGTATAGTCTGTAAAGATAAATACCTCTACAAAAATATGAACTCTGAGTTTAAAAACCAGAAAGTTACAGTTTTTCTTTGTCCTCAAAGCCAAATATTTAAACTTCTGTCAGTCTAGCAATGAATGTTTTAAATATAAACATAAAAGTCACAATTTCAGATAGAATTATTTTATAACACAGTATCTTATACTTACTAAAGGTTAGAATGCTACATCCAAATTAGAATTGGAGAAGTAGTAACTGTATTTTGATTTCTGACAATGTATAAGGTAATATTTGTGCAGTTACATCAGTACAGATGCTTCCATGGAACTGAGCAGGATTCTTGGAGAGTAAATTGTAAAGAAATCTCAAAAATCTAGATGCCAGATGTTTGAATGTTGGTTTATTGCAAGGGTGTCTGTCCTTTAAAATGGAATATAATTATCTGGCATTATACTGTTTGACAGATTGAACACTTTCCTAAATGCATGAACTTTGTGTGAAGTTAAAAAAAAATAAAAAATTGATGGAACATTCATGCATTAATTGGCATAACTAAATAATGGAATAACAGAGCTGCATGAAATATAATACTCTCCTATTTCCAAAAGTCTCTCTCACTCCAACCAAGACAGCTTATTTTCACTGAGAATTCAATACTTTATAGGCTCAGTACTTTGGCCAGGACCCAGCTGAGTAGGTAATTCTGTTCTTTTCAGTGGAGTTACTCACATGCCTAAAATTAAGAAGGAGATTATGTACTTTGATGGACAGAGTGCAGAACACTCCAGTTCTTTTCAGAGTCTCATCAGCAGGCTGCATATATTGTCACTTTGCATTTTGTTTTGCTGCATAGGGCTGTATAGATTTGAAAAGTAGAATCAAGAGGGAAACTAATGAGACAAGGAATAAGGAGTTGAAATTCACCTCAGTTTTGATCCAAAAGTGACCACTAGACTGTTTTTGCAAGATTCTGACACTGCTGCAGTCATCAAAGAAATGAACCGAAACCACCTTATTTTTGAAGGTAAGTGCTCTTTGTATCACATTACATTAACTTTCAGGGCAAGCTGCAGGGCCCTACTAATTTTGCAGGGACTTGGTAATCTCAATACCCCCACAAAGATAGTGTGGGGAAGACAGCAGAGTACAGGAATATTTGGGAAAGACAATTTGATTCTGATGTCATGATTTGATAATTGATTTTGTTTTGTGGGAAGAACAAGCTTCTCAGAATTGTATTCTTTTAACAGAAACCCTAGTACGTCCTGGAAAATGGATGGCACTCCATCAGCAACCATGTTAAGCCTGTCTTTCTAAGGATACAATCCACTAATTTCAACCATACTTGAAAGAACAAAGTCTAAAAAATTATTAGGCTCCTACAAGTAGCTACGGGGGATCTAAATGACTACTCCGACAGAAGGAAAGCTGGGCAGAATTCAGGTGTAATAGGTTAAATTTGAGAGTAGCCCTTTATCTAATCAGTACAGATGTTTGACTTGTCATTCAGAACACCTTGCTGCAAAATTGCTTTTTGTCTGGCAGATAAATGTGGGACTGCTCCCAGCAAAAAGGAGGAGGAAGACCAGAGGATAACCAACGCCCACAGGGAGTGGGTTCAGGCTCCATGAGATGCTCGTAGAACAGTGTGTACAGTTGCTCCCAATTTAGCTGTCATTTAAGACTTTAGAGGGCAGGTGGGTAGATACAGGACCCAGTAGTAAACAGAGCAGGAGAGTGTGGGAAACAGTATGAATGAAGCAAAATGGTATTTATAGAAAGTACAGCTTTTTTCACATTGAAAACAATAGAACAATACACACTGAAGAAACACTTATTAGATACAAGAAATGTGATGTTGCAAAAAGTAATAAAAAGGAGATATAGGGATTTATTAAAATGGAATATTAAGAGAAGCCAAACCATGTTTATGTGCTAACTTCCTCTAAGAAATTTTACAATGTTTGAAAACCACAATCAAGTGTTCTCGTGGATTTCCGCAGAATGATATTCTGAGACATGATGGACAAGTAGAACACAGTAAAGAGATAGGCACAGGTACAGAGCTACTGGCATCTCTGCTCTGAAAGTCCAGCAGATCCTTCATTACAGGTCTCATTGTGGGATTGTTAATGAACACACATTCCCCCTTTCCAATGAGTTCCACATTTTTATTTATTTACAGAACGCTGCTCATGTTCCTGAGATATTCTTTTGAAAGAAGGTGCTTCAGATTCAAGTAGGGGAATGGTTGCCCAAAGATATGTTGTTTCGGATGTTTTTCTTCTCTCTTTTGCAGAGAGAGGCATCTGCAAGAAGAACTGAGTCTCCTTCCTTCACTTATAATGCCAAGGGTTTTAAAAAAACAGTGGATCAAATTCCTTAGATAAAAAAAATATTGCCTCTCCTGACAATTTAGAGGATTTTAATATCTTGGGGCCAAAATTTAAAGTTTTAATTTGATTCTTATTCTTCAATTCCTTGGGTAGAACTCCATTTATTTTAACAGTTTTGCCTGAGGCAAAACCTCAGGATTCAACTCTTAGAGAATACCAAGTATCTTAAAAATAATCCTAAATGTGACTAAGATCCTTCAGGCCCAAACCATTCCAGGGTCTACAGGAGAGATCATCATAAGTCTTTAAGCAAAAAAACTGAAACATCATTATTTAAGCCTGGGAACACTGTTTTAAAGCAACTCTTTGATGTTCTAGAAAAATGTAAACAAAGATGTAATTTGTGAGGTTGATAATTGATCGAGTTTTCAGAGTGCAAAATAGCCCTACAGGAATCTGGTAGAAGTATCTGAAATTACTGTAGGGAAGAAATTTGATCTTATTTTAAACATAATTAAAGCCTTCTGCATCTCCACAAAACCTCCAAAACCCTGGAGATCTCTGATGGTTTACCCTCTGGGGAGAACACACAGATATGAATTTTAATAGTGTCTTTTGGTAATGTGGTGGATAAAGACAAATTGATTACAGCAGTCTGGAAAAAAGCAGGTGATGCCTTACCAGGGCCACTGGGTTCACGTTTTCCCAGACATGGTGAAGGCCACCCAGATTGTAAAAGAAAGCTGATATCTTTAAAAACTTGATTTGGGGCTTGATATGGCTTTCTTATTTCCGGATACACTGGATTATATCAAAAGAAAAATAAGATGTATGGTACAGATTCTGTTCTCATGTACACTAAACCAAATCTAGGCTAAAACTTCTGACACCAATGGATTTGCCTCAGATTTATGCCAAATGGAAGACCAGTGCTGTTCTTCTGATTATAATGTCTATCATTATTATCTGACAAGCACTGTGAAACCAAAAGAGAGTAAACATCTGAGAAATCTGAACTCTGAGATAAGTGTTTCTACATATTTGCATGAAATACCAAATAGAATGTTCTTGTAGGAGTTCCTTATGAAGACATTTCATGGTCTCAGAGGACATGGTTATTTAAATTTTGTTTCCAAGAGAAACTAGGTGTGCCTTCTGATGGGACATAAAGTGAATGTGTGGTGGAACCATAGGCTCCTTGCACTCTACTTCTTTCTAGACTATTTGGAGTTATACTGGGACAAGTAGAGACAGATGTATGAACTGAAAAGACAATTCACTGACATGCATGAATATCACAGCAGAAGGAAAGATGGATGACAATGCTACTGTTCAGTTATCTATCCTTGAACTTTGCCTAATTTGGCTGATTAATATTTAGTACATGTGGATATACACACCCCAGTTCAAGTTCACACATATGGATCAGGCTGGCATTTGATCTGCTTTCAGATCAGTACCAAAGACATCCTGCAGCCTGCCACAGAGCCATGGACTTGGTGTACTGAGGAGCCTTGCTCATTCCAGAATTCCATATCAGCCTAGGTTTGAAAAGGACACCATCCAAACAAAAACTAATTGTCCATAGAGATGTGGCCCTGGAAAGTTCTGCTCATCTGCATCTAACTGAAACAAATAAAGACACCTCTTTCTGTGCCATGGGAAAGCCAGAAACTTTTGCTTTTTCAGATGCACAGGGTTGTCCTTTAACATGGCTGGAAATTAGGTAAATCTTTTGAAGCTAGCACAAAGAGAGAAATCCTGAGTTGTCATCCTGTCTGTCAAAACAATTCATATTTCTAAGTTAATGTTAAGTAGTCCTCACCTAAATCACAGCACCTATACTGAAAACAGCAAGTGGAACTTCCTTAACCACTAGAGCAAAGTCATGCTTGGCCTTAGGCTCTTATTTACATTTTGCAATGGCACGACCCTTACAGAAAGAATAGAGTCTTCTCCCTCATTCCAGTAGCCTTTAATGTGGCAGCTGGATTGCCCTGCTGGGAGGCAATTCTCTTGGGTGTGAAACCCCACCAGCAGAGCTGGGGATTGACCCAGGTCTTTTGTGTCAGAGGTGTGTGCTCAAACCATTATATCAAAGGCAAGATGGCAAGGCTGCCAGAACTAGAGCCTGGTTTCAGAAGAGAAATGAGCTGTGCTGAGTCCTGAAGAAAGGACACCGATAACCTCCTTCAAGAAGTGCCAGGCTACAGATGCAGAGTAAGTGGAAACAGTTCCTACAGGCACTGGAGAGTAAGTGTACACTATTACCTATGTCCTTAAAATTTCTCAACTGGCCAATTCCAAGCTTCTGGAGAAGCTTTACTTGTCAGCTGTTTTGAAAGCCAGCTCTTCCCCTGCTGCACAAGGGACCTATGCAACTAGCACAGAGCGCCAAGGAGCAGATGTCAGAAGACTGGTGCTGCAAGGATTAACTTTTAAGCACCTAAGTCCTCACTAGATCTGACCTTCTGCATCTATGAACCATTTTGAACACCAAACCACGAGCCTAAATTCTTCAGGTCTTGCTTGGCAGAAGGATAAGTGCATACCTAAAAGGATTTAGGTCATTCAGCTTGCATTTACAAAGGTGTGCTGGCTTAGCTGCCCATGGTCTGCAAGTTCTAGATATCTCAGGAGTCTGGTTGCATTCCTTTGTCTCCCCAAGGAGCCTGAGACACAAATAGGCAGATACTTCATTTTATTTGGTTTGGGGTTTTCCATGCAAGGTTTGAAATGACACAGGTCTGTAATGGGGATTTTTCTTCTGAGTTACAAGCCAATGACATACCTTTATATAAATCCTATTCTTTTATCCACATAAGAGCTAAAAAGGCTTAGCTGACATGATGCAAGTTAGTATCAATCTTTTGATCCAAAGCTCCTTTTATTGTATATTTTAAAATAATATTCTGTTATGCAATGCTCAATTTGCATCAATTTTTCTCCTCAATAAAATACAATATAGTAACTCACCTCTAGAACAGCAGAATGTTTTTGTCTTGTAATAAGCATCAGTGCATGGTAAACAAGGAGATGATGGTGTTTTCCTACACAACAGAGTGAGTCTTTAGCGTGAGAAACCAAACTGGGAGAGGACACTGCTAGGCACACAGAAATTGTGTAAGAAGAGATGTTGATGTCTTTTCTGACAGATTTAAAAGACTGGGACTTACTGGCTTCGGAGAGTGACTCAAAAAACAGTCAAGACTAATTGAAGTGATACTATGTAATATCTTTGTCATATACTTATATATCATGGTATGATTTTACAGCTTATTTGCAATCTAGCGGAGTTTATACAATTAAAACAATGATCAGTTATTATAACATGACAACAAAACCCAACACAACAAAAGGGTCTCCACGACATAAAAATGCAAAGGTATGGGTTTCCCACAGAGTTATGACAAAGAGTCTGTGAATTACAGAAGGTGTTTTTCCTTCTTTCTTATTTTGCTGTTGAGATGAAACATTGACTAGTTTCTCCTCTCTCATTCCAGCCCTGGATAGCTGAACTCATTATAGAGCTAACCATGATATGCTAGCATCTAGGCTGCCATTTTTCAGTGATGTCAGTGATGTTGCTGGAAACACTGACAAGAACTGCCATATCACAGCTTTAAAATTAGCAGAAAGTTACTGAGGGGCATGCATATAGATGTGGAGTACAATCTCATCTCCCAGAAGGTCACTGATTGATGAAGGATCACAAACCCACACAAAAGGAAGCTTGATGTCATTTTACTAGCATATAATGCTCCCTGTGCTTAACTCTTTAGCTCAACCACTGATAACTTCCAATAGAATAAGTTCAGCTTCACAAGTTGGTGGTTTGTATTTCTACAGCTCTCATTCTTCATTCGCTCTTTTAAACTGAATATACATGGTTGTAACCATTGAGTTGCTTCCTTTGTGCTTGCTAAGTTCATGGTCTGAAAGTTGCAGCAGTCAGTTCCTTTACCTAGCTGTTAAGTCATATTGCAAAATCCATTCACATTTGAGTGACCTTCAGTTACACTGGGAGAGTAAGCATCATGTTTGTCTTGCCTGCATTGTTCACTATTGCATACAGCCTGTAAAAAGACACACAACAAACAGTTCCTATCTTGTCATTTGCCTCAGCTGGATCTCCCATCTGACAGACACTGCAAAGAATTACCCCTCTATGCCCTGCTTTCTTGCCTTTATAGCTCAGAGTTCAGATTTGGTCGACCTATCTGTTGCTTTGACAAGTTACAATAAAGGAAAAAAAAAGCCACACATCTATAATTACACATTGCTCTTTCAAAAAATGTGACCAGCTTTCAAAAGCTATCCAACACTGTGAGAAACTCACTGACGTAACAGTGCTGCTGCCAGAAAACTAGCAGGAGCAAAATTAGCCAACTGAGAATACTCATGAACTTCAAGAGAGAGAACCAGAGACCTGTCTTCGAAGAGAGCAGCAGAAATAATACAATTCTGTAGCGTGGTTTTGCTGTGATGAACTAGCTGTTCCAAAAGCCAGTATACTTTCATAGTCTGCCAAAGCTGACTGAAGGAAACATCCAGTCAAAGCTTGTAACTTAGGACCAAGTTTTCCAATTGCTTGGGCAGTTTCTGACTTGTACAGGTAGCAGTAGAGAGCGGTGGATTCATATTTCACAGAGCTCAGGTTAAATGCAAACATCGATGAGGGTCTCCTGAGAATACTTTGTGGTGTTTGCATGTACTTTTTTTTCCTCTTTGACAATACTGGCAGTAATCTGCAAGGAGTTCTTTCTTTGCTCCTTGTGGAAATTTTTGACTGGTTTGTGTTTACAGAATCAAAATCAGAATCAGTGAGGACAGATAGGGAAAGTATGAAAACTGAGGCAGAGCAAACAGCAAACAGGTAATTACTAGCCTTTGTTGGTACCAAACAAAACCTTACCCATTAGCTTTTGTTTATTCCCCCCATGTAGTACGTGCTCTGTCTCTCATTTTTTACAATCCTACAGATGAGCTAACTGAGAGGATCTATCTCTGTAAAAGAGGGGATCCATTTTAGTAGGTTGACTGAGTTAGTTGGCTAGTCCTCCCATTGGAGCAATTTGCTAACAGCAGGAGTGTATCCAGCAAAATGTAGTTCTTCACACAGACCTCCCAAGTTGTCCCATCTCTCCATCAGAGGAACTTTTGTGAGGCCTGGGGAAGGGAGAGTCCTTCTGTAAAAATATAAATAAAAATGCCATGTCTAGGTGGAACCCTGGAAAAATTCCATGGAAGACTATCTCATTATGAACTCTTTCCCTACACACTGTACTCTAATCTGAAATATTAAAGAGAATATTAGCGGGGAAAGCAGAGAGGCTTCAAGTTAGTGGGATCTGGATTCATTTGTTTTTGCTTTTTCAGATTATCTAGGAGATCTTGGGTGAGAGACACAGCTGCTGTGCCTCATTTTCTCCTCAGAAAATAAAAATTAATTAATGCTAGTGATGTGCCTCCCAGAACCATCCGGAGAGATTATTTACTAGGGTTTATAAAAATCTTGTAAGGACGAGCAATGTATTTTTTAAATAATTAAAGTAAGTGTGGCCCACACTCCAAATGGCCAGTGCAATACACAGAACAAGGATTTACCTGTAGGCACAATCCTTAACATTATTCTGTACTATGTGCAGTGTTCTGCTCAGAGATGCTATCTTGTTGTCAGCACTTTTCTTCAAAAAAGTTACACTATAAAATCTACCTCAACTCAGCTGACTGAGCAGGAATTGACTGTGTTTGGTTGGCAATTGTTTGCAAGGCTTCTAAATCTCGATAGTTCCTCCAGAGAATTGCATTTGCTTTAGGCAATCCTTAAAGCTAGCAAGAGGAGAGCTACACAAAGGCAGATTTGATGTTGTTAAAATGGTTATACTGTGTTGTGCATTTGACTTGGCTTTCAGCTGAATAAAATGGTTTATATGGGCGTGGGTGAAAGAATGACTTAAAAGTGCAAGTTATGCACCTGGACTATTAAGCTATTTGTCTCTGTGTTCCTTAATACCTGGGTTTTGTCTCCAAAAATGCACACAGGAGTATTTTCAGGCTAAAGATATATAATAGTCTCTCATCAGTTAAACAAGTGGGACTGAAAAATACCAGGTTCTCACTATTTCTTTTCTCTGATGCCTGTTTCAATAGAGATATGGGTTCTGGGAGCACTGTATGACTTCATACTTTTTTTTCCAGAAGTAATGATAAAGAAGTAACATGAAAGACTAGCCCAAACAAAATCTTTGAACTACAAGATGAATCAGATAAAAGATACATTTCCCAATTCATTGCTATTTGTGCTTGTGAATTTTTGGCAAAGCAAGTGCTCCCTTGAGCTCCCAGATGCCCTACTCAATTGGAAATCTTAAAGGCACAACCCAAAGTATGGGCAATGTTTCATGAACAAAGGAAACAGGAAAATAGCATCTATGAATCACCATTTCTGAGTGCAAGAACCTTTAAAATTCATGAAAAAATTTGCATACAAACTTGCCAGGATGTATGTTAGTCAAAATGTATTGTGCTCCCCTAGAAGGAGCCAGGGAGGGAGAATATGAACTGCAACATTCCCTGGGCTTCTGCAATATTGCAGCTGCTCTCAATTAAAGTGAGAGGTGGTTTCTAGGAACCGTATCTATGGTATTTATCTTACAACCATTCTTTTTATTATTTTGCAATGATTTTATGAATTGCAATCACAGCTTAAATAAAGGGGTGTTACAGTAGTGACCATATTGTCTGCATATTCCTTCTGTTGAGAATCCCAATACATATCATGTTACTGTCAGAGATTTAAGGTACAGCCATCTATGAAGTACCAGGACATGAACAAGACTTAAATAATTAAATCCACTTCGTCCACAGAAGACACTCTCTGTTGAGGAACAAAAGGAGAGAAAACGTATGTGCTTTCAAAAGCCTAAAGAAAGGCACCTAGCAAACCACTGACAATGCACAGTGGGAAACAAAAACAGACAAGCCTTGAACTTAAAACTGTAAGTTTTAAGTAAATAAAATGGGGGTTCATTCTGCTGCATAATTTTTCCATCCTCCTTCCTCTGAAGCCAATGGGGAACTTCCATCCCAGTTAGTGACCAGCTCAAGCATTAATATAGGGCTAAAAAAGGACATTCTGTTTAAGAAGAATAAAATCTACTAATCAATTCTAATTCAATCCCAAATAGTTCCCAGGAACAGGTCTATTCATACCTGCCACATGAAATCACTGCTTGCAGCATATGGCCAGCTGTCAGATGACCTCTGTTACAGCATGTTTCTGCTTCTCCCTGACTCTGAATGGTTTGTTAACATTCACCACTTTGTGTGAAAGGGGTGGTCACAGCCAAAATTCATTCCCTCTGCCCTTTCTCTTGTCAGCACTGCCAAATTGTTACCCCTCCTGTCTGGTGTATGGTACAACCGGGTGGCTCTGTTGGCTGCTGAGCAAGGTGAAAATAACCACCTCATGCTTGCAATGGAGGGAAAAAAGGAGGCCCCAAACCAAGTACTGAGAATTCCATTACCCACCCACAGCATCATCCCACACAGCCAGATGTTGTCCTCTCAGGTATTATCCTGCAGCTCAAAACATCCGTAGAGTCTCTCCAGGCTACAGCATGCTCAGCCCCACACACAGAACCTGGACTACAGGAAAGAAACTAGACAATATGAGGGCTTGAAGACTCCAGAGAGCACAGGTACTTCTGATGAAGTGACCTTTACAGGCAGACATGAGGGTCCAGAATGAGCATGGTTGGTGAGCCAGTTTGACAGCCAGCTCATCTTGTTCTTTGGACAGATCACAGATGTGTCCCAAGAACCTAATCAGGCTAATCCCCTGCCAGGAATATAATGTTGATTACAGAATATAAAACAAAAATCAAGTCTCCAAAGCTCTAATAGGTGCAGTAACAGAAGAAAAAAATACTTTCTGTTCTGATCTACTTTTAAGGAATAGCCCTGCCAGCAAAACCACAGAAATGTCAGCAAGCCCATCATTTAACCAATATGAGTTTTGCAAAACTGTACTAGTTTAATTCACAGAGTTTTAAACAAAAGGGTTAGTCCAGAAATGTTTGCCCAATAGAAGCATAAATTATCCAGAATATTTAGGCAGAAGACCCTGCCTATGTAATCAGGCATTCCCATTTTTGAATGGTTGAAAACACTCTTCTTACATAGCAGCCACTATAGAGAAAAAGGTAGTGACCACTTGTTACCAGTCAGTGTGAAAGAGAGTACTCTTTCCAAACCCAGCAGTACAAGGTGACTATTGCTAGCCAGCTTAAAATGAAAAAGATGACTTTTCAAAGCTCTGTGCTGCATTATTCTATATTAATATTGAAATAATAACTTCTAATTACAACACAGCATATTACAGTTGCTCCTATGCTGTAACTAAAATATTTTGGAAGATGAAATAGTTGAGAAATTCTATATTCCAGAGAAAGGGACAAGCAGCAGAAAAAGCAGGCAGCAGTTTGTGGTTTCAGATGGCCCTGCCCACTTTAATTTTTAGTACCTGACACTTTTGCAGCCAGCCCTTATTAACATTAACAGACTGCAGTAGTAGACTACTACACTGATGTCACAGAAGAAAAGCATCAGCATTTCTGAAACAGCTGAAGTAGTGAAAAAAAAAGACAAATTCATGTCAACAGATGTGTTTTACCACTAATGATCATGAAGCTATGATAGTTTTAATTACCCAGACTTCCCTTATAATAATGGCCCCACAAAATGTTGACTAAATAAAAAATAACAACAATATACATAAAACTGAAAGCAGATGACTGAGATTTTTGAACCAGAAGCCATTGCTGGAAAAGGACAAATGCTTTTGAGAGTTGGTCACCTATTTGGCTAGATATATTGTTTTAAAATTAAATCCATGGTTCATGGCAACCAGACAATTTTTTTCAAGGCTCTGAATGTGCTCCTACCAATTTGTAAAGAGTGGTCCTTTGAACTGATTAGCCATTGACAGAAGACAAAATGGGAGACAATTCAGCAGCTTCTAGATCACCAGTTTAACTAATCAAAACAGTTTGCTTATTGGGCCCAGTCTTACAAGAACCTAAGGGTAATCAACCCCTGGTCGCAACAGAATTTGAGGAGGATAACCACCATGAAGGTTCGGTCATCAGGACAAAAAATAAGTCAGAAGTGGTTCCTAAAAAACTTTCATGAGGACCTATGAAGATCTTAACAACATTTAGCAAAATGTGAAGCAATTGGGAAGATTTAGAGGAGCACAGCAAATATTTCTTGTCAAGGTGAAGAAGCCATTCACATTTAAAATATTCACTGATTTTGCTGCTTCTTTTCTCCATTGAGGTTTTAGCTGTCTCAAGTGGATGCCACAAATGACAGACTTCTAACACTACTGGATTTACCAAAATTACAGCCCCAGAAGCATTCCCCTTTCTCCCTATTTTGTAAAAATTACAGCAGGCAGACAGCAGCATATTTCTATGTGTGTTAGATTTATTGAATCTTTTCTTATATTGTCTTCATACTCTGGTGATTGACATACCTTTAATGTATCCTACTTTGCCACAGTGACAAGAGGCTCACTGGACCAGACAAAATTTTTAAAGGCAATAAATGAGATCATATTCATTTAAGAAGCTCTCCTTCATACAATTAAAGAGAAAAATCATGCATCTGAAATCTTTATACTTAATGTGTTCCACAAAAGCCACCAACAATAAACTTCTTTATAAACAATCTAAATTAGTGGCTTCACTTTAACTAGTTAACATATCCTTGTGGTAGGGTAGAACCTTAAACAACAAGCACATTTGCAGGATTTTTGTCATGGATTATACCAAAGTGTCTACATATGTACAAATGTGCTGTGGCACTGAACAGCCTGCAGTTCACAGCCAAGGATTAGAAAGAAAAAATTTACTTTGTATAGTCCTTTTTCTTGTAGAATGTATTATGTTACTCTTCTCTTTTCAGATTTCTTTATGTTTACTTGAAAATTGCTAAGCTATATTTACATGTGTAATGAGTTATTATCATTACAAATGCAGTCTATTATTAGACTAGTAGCTGCTAACTACCATCTGCATTTCTCTATGACTATGCTTTCAGAACCTGCTCTAATGGAGATCCCTAACCACCCTTTAAAACTGAGGGGAGAAAAAAATCATGAGCCAGTAAAACCTTAATCTCTTAATCTGTTCAGGATTCTATCTCACTTTTTGGGGTCTCAGAAGGAAATGGCAGGGTGACAGTCCCACTAAGTGGACTCAGGTTCTGAGATCCCAGGTTATTCAGTGCTCAGCAATAGCTCTTTCAGTTGTTTACCATAGGGAAAACTGATGTTGATCAGTTTGTGAATATTTTTGAAAATAACCACCATAGAGTATTGTCAGGAATTACACCCTTTTCAGTGCCTACACATGTAATCATGGAAAAGGCCACAAGCAATAGTTTTTCCCAATACCATTTCTTTACCCTTTCTGTATCTTCCACCTCCCAACTTTGACCTTCCAGTTTCTCATGGCCATTCTCTCAAAGCCAACAGAAAACCGGGAAACACCTGAGCACGCTGACTCTGATTTTCTGCTCATTTCTTTTGAAAGCACACTCTTCATTTGATTAGCAGTGAGCAAGAACAGGCAACCTTCTAAAGTTGCTAAAAGCAGAGTTGCTGTAATGAGAAAATAAACCTACATGAGTGTTCAGCTGTACACAGGCTGTGGAGCAATGTTAAACTGCACCATTTGTGGCTTTGTTTGAGTATCATTTCACAAGGGCCTGAGAAGGGGACTGGAATTACTAGTGAAAAGGCATAGCATGAAAAATGGGAATAACAGGTGCATGTTTCAATAGCATTAGCTGGCAACACCTGTAACTGATAGACCAGAGTATGGGACTTCTAATAAATGCACATTGTCCATCTCTATAATTATATGCTGGAAAATTTCATTTCTAAAATCTGTGATAAATTACTACAGAATGGAAGGCATGCTGGCACCTTTCCAGTCACTGAGTTCTTACCCTCATTTCAGACTTTGCCCAAAGGACCTGCATTAGATAAGGAAAAGATTAGGGTGGATGCATCTGGACAGAATCTGAATGAGGGTGGAATACAGACTGCTTGTGTATCTAAAGCAACATCACTCTGGAGGAATTGTGGTTCCCACAGACTAGCAAAGAATATCAAGGCTGATAAATGCATTGAGAAAATGGGGGACAGTAATTTTCCGAGGATGATGCAATGAAGACAAAGATAGTGCAGGGCTAGAAAATCAGTATTAAATGAGAAATAAATGTGGACCAATCACAAGCATAATTTCCCTTGAGACTAGGCGAGTGTGAGGATGAATGTCTGGTCTCTGCACTAGCATTCAAAAGAATGAGGAACAAGGAAGCAAAGCAAAGCTGTATGAAAATAGAGCAGTGCTATAGGATACTTCCAAGCAATTCCATTAAAACAGGATTTTCTCCCATTCCACAGAGGTTTAACTGCCTGTCAGATGTATATGATTTTACAACAGACTTCCAAAACCAGATTGATCTCAGCACATTTCAAGAACATTTGTTAGGTCATTTTAAACGTTGGAAGCCAGTTGTAGTTTTGGAGCTGCTTTGTAGCTGAAAACTAGTTGGTTTGTGTTTTATAAAACCAGTCCATAATGGTGATTAGCCTCTTCAAAAACCATTTATGTAATTATAATTGAGAACTTTAATATTTTCAAATTGAGTACTAAACACATGTAATACTTTTATATCACGTTGCGGGTGAATTTGGTGCATATAAAGGCAAAGGACAAACCACATGGGCATGAGTCAAGAACTGTGTGCAGATACTGCTCAAGCTTCCACATACAGCTATCACTGCATTCAAGTTCTAATCTGCAACACTTCAATGTGAGATGTGGGCAAAGTCCTTGCAAATGGTGTGACACCTCTGTGTGGTTCTGATCACAACTCTTTCTCCTCCCATGAGTATTCCCACTGCCGTCATTCAGTCCAGCTGGACTGCTCAAAGTCACAAGAGTCAAAAGAATAAAGTTATTTCTTCCTCTAGGACACAATCCAAAAATCTCATTACTTTTAGACTTACAAATCATGTGATTGTGTCTGGAGTTGATAAAAAAATGTTGCAATGGAGCATTATGGTACTGTCAATAAAAGCTTTCAGGGAAAATTCTATTCAGTAAAAGCTTTAATATCTCATCCTTGCTCTGGTTGTAAATACACCTTGAAATACTGGAGTTTCTTGCTGAATGAATGTTTCCTTCTCCAATCTATATGACTCATTTTGATTTTAGAATGCAAAGTATTTTATTCCATTTTGTCAATTTGTATTTGTAAGATAAAGACTATTCATTCAATGCTATTCCATCCCCTTCTGAGACATGCAATAAACCTGGGTGGTGTACTGGTTGTAAGTTCTACTCTTCTTTATAGTCCTTGTCTGCATACCAACAGCTGAACTAGCCATCCAAAGAAGAATCCAGCTCAGAGATACCACCAGCCTGAATTTAGTGAACTCTAGTTCAAATCACTTCATGTGTTCCCTTCTAAATCAATTTTTCTCAAGAAAGTTAGACCTCACCTTATATCATTTTTCTGAACCTGTAGTTAAAATTATATCTAAGTTCTTTATGGATTGTGCTCTGGACAGCCCACAAGACTTTGCTCTAATTGTACAAACTCAGTTTCTGCCCTTATAAAATCAGAACCCTATCTATTTGTCAAATATATTGTAGGCTGAATTGTCTGTAGGGGGATGAGATCTCCAGTAAGACCACGTCTTACTGCAGATTTAACATACTGTGCAGAGATTGCTTGGCACAGATTTCATAAAACATTAATTTTTCTGAAGATTTCCCCAAAGCATGACAAAATTACTTCAGTATTTGCAAGTGCCATCACATGCTCATTTAAGCTATCTGCAAAAAAAGAGAAGCTATTCAAGTCTTTCTTAGTGCTCTTATTGGTGAGTGGCAGCAGTAAGTTCAGAAAGCCTGTCTTGACACTGTAACATGCTACCTGTGCGTTTCCAGGGCTTCACAAACTGCCCTGTGAAAGAAGGCAATTTTAGTAGGCATGATTTTGCTAAACATTCAGCATGTGCATGTTCCAGGTAGCTTGTCAGGTCCATAAAATCTCACTGAATTAAAACTGAGCAGAGACTGACCTGCAAGAAGCTGGTACATGGGCTGTCTGGTGTTGTCTGTAGCTTGATAGCTAGAAAATCAATCCACTAGGCAAGCAAGTATCTTTCTGATTTGTTGACAATGTGAAGCAAAATGCAATGCAACAAAGCCTGAGGTCACAAGATCACTCCTGTAAATTGAAACCAAGGAAATAATTGTCCTATGGGTGGGATCTACTTTTAATTTCTTTAAAGGACATCTGGTCTGTCTGTCAAAGGACACCCTTTAGGAGTCTGGCCATAAAATTGCAATTCTGCACATGTTAACAAACAACAGTGCTGGAAGCTCGAGAATTCAAACTCAAAGAGCAAGATGTCCTGTATTTGACAAGAAAAACTAAATCTTTTATTTTTCAGTTGATTTAAGTCATTTGTTCTGAGCAAAGAAGTATAGGAGGAGATCCCTTCAGTCGGGCACATCTTTCTCTCCTTGCTCAGAAGGAGATGTCTGCCATAGTAATTTCACTGCACAGATATTCCTTCACATGAGGTATTACTCTACCTGTTCCTAGGACTTCCAGGAAATGCTCTTTAATTAAAGCAGTAGTGCACAGAAAAGCAGAAAGACAGTATTTCCTACTAACAGTTCTTACATCCAAGAGGAATTTCCTACCCTGTAAATCTTCACAATGCTTAGACAAGGTAAAAAAGCAAAGGGAATTTAAAATTCACATCTCCACCCATAAATCCACTTCTTAAAAAAAAAAATTAGCCCCATGAAAACATGGAGGAAAATTTCACTAACTTTTTTCCTCAACTTTCTGAGTGCTCTTTCTATGTGAGGAGTCTGTATGACTTCCCAATTCGCCAGGGAGTGAAACATTCACAGGATATGCACCAGAGCCCCAGCTTGGGCACCCAGAGCTGGAAGTGCAGGTGGAAGATACAGCACAAGTAACACAGAATCCTGCTGGCTGTCACTGAGGCAGCTCAGAACATACATTAGTCCTTCCAAAGCCAATTCAAACTTTTTAGCTCAAATTCTAGTTGTTTTGGACAAGAGCATGTAATAAAGCTTTCTGTTCAAATTGACAAATTTAGAACAAACCACAATCCTTTTGAAAACTTACAATCAGAAAATTGAAGATGTGGGTATGAAGAACAATGCTTTCAAGAGGAAGGTAAGATATTGTTGGTTGGTAATTAAAATTCAGAGGTTACTTCAGGCACTTCAAAAACTGAACTGTCCCACACATTTTGAAGATATCCTGTTTAGGTCTAACACCATCTTTCTTTTTTCAACTGACATTCCACTGTGTCCCAGCACTGACTTCTGACTGTATTTGTTGTGATTAACATTGCAGCTGTTTATAATGTGAGGACACCCAGTGGCCCCAAAGAAGGATTTGGATCCCCCCAAGTACAAAGCCAAGTCTCCCTCTTTTTGCTTATACACAGTAATACAGAACCATACTTGAGACCTGCCTAGCCCAAGAAGTTGTGTCAACTGTTTCTGTCACTTAGCTGCTACAAATCCTTTCTAGGTAGCTGTGGGATAGTCAGCCCTCATGAAATTGCACTCTAACCCTCAAAAAATCTGTCTTAAACTGTTAGTCACAATGAAGCATGAAGTATCAGGTTTTATTCTCTCTACTCAAATTATCCATCTTTTAAGCCATTAACTACAACAGGTGATGTTTTCTGTTGTTGTGTTTATCTCACTTGGAATATTTTGCTCTATTCTTCACTTCAAGATTTTTGAGAGGTCTCAAGAATCACAGTCTTATCCACCTTGGATAAGAAAATATTTTCTTGGGCTGATTTTCAGTTTGCCATCTTTCATTGGAAACATGCCTTCCAAAAGAGGGCTCCCAGACTAATGACATTATATTTACAATCGTCAGGGCTTTTTTTTTATTATAACCCCTCTTATTTGTCTTCTGATGGATATGTTCCAATCATTCCAGTCTCACATCAGTCTTCCCATTATCACATCTCCATAACAGATATTTTGTTTTCTAAATTGTGTGACTAGAACAACATACAATATTCTCATAAAAAAAAAAAAAGGTGCTGATTTTCCTAATGATATGAAACATTTTTGGTATTGTACTCCAGACCATTCTTTTACTCAACCTAAAAAGCCCCCTCCTTACAGACCTTACAGACTAATTCAAAACAAGTCCTTTCCCTGTCAAACGCACATTGGAGGTAGGAAGGAAAAATGTGATGTTCAAGCAAAGTCATTAAGATGACAAATTCTAATGCTATGTTATTTCTGTAATTTTCTTTAACAGAATTGCTTTATTTATTCTGGAAATTCTTAGGGAATGATTCTCTATCACCTTTGTACCATAACAGGGCAGCTGGGCATTCCCTGATGTAGGAAATCCCTGCACAAAATAAGGCAGTGTAGGAGGCCTTCATAGGTGGCCAAGGCGGAAAGGAGCAAGTGGCATAGGATAGGCCCTTGGGAACTGTTCTAACTAGTGTAATTTAGAGCATTCCTGCTCTCAGTTATGCCAGGGGCCACTTTGGCATCAATTCAACCTAGAATCCAGGGAGATGAAAAATGGCTTAAAGCCACTTTCCCCCTCCCTATACCCTGGGCCTGCACCATGTGTGGTTTGGCTGGCTCTGAGGATCTGGCCCATACATTTTTAAACAGAGCATTTTAAGTTTAAGTTGAAAAGTGAAAGAAGACGGAATATGAAGAGTAAAAGGAGTAGAAAAGTGCTAAAGGGAGAGATTAAAAAAAAAAAGAGGGAAACTGAATGGGTGGTATTGCTAAGTGTGAAGCAGAGCCCGAGCCCATGTTTAGCAAACTGAAGGAGAACTAGGGAAGTCTGGATTCACTTCCCAGCTACACCAGAGACTTTTAAATGACAACACTAGTCTATTAAGGTCACTTTCAAGGGGATCATTGAGCTTCTTTGACCAGCTATACTAAATATGTTTAGCTTATTCCCTGAGAACTAAACAGCTTTGCCTGCAGTCACTGTCACAGAACCTGAGGTAAGCCTTATAGCCTTAATTACCTATAAGAGGGACATGTCTGAAAAAAGAGACACTCCTGTCTTGAGAAGATCCACAAACACAAGAATGTAATATCTTTGGTGCACGCAACTCAGGAATGATGCTCTGTATGTAGCTTCTCCTCTACCACGTGATATAAGGGATCATGCTGCAGCACACCATGGAAACGGAGAGCTCAGATCCCATGGTACATCTGCACTCAGTGTAGACAGCAGAGGGAGGTAGGAAGGGATTTTAGAGCTGGGAGACCCTGAGATTTCATTTCAAAATGAGCACGTTCATCAAGTTTTACTGAGAGTCTTTCATCACTTTGGTTTTGCATCTGCAAAATGGAAATAACAATTCCCCTGTAACAGTAGCATGGTAAGCACACACTGGGACTGAACATGTCCAAACTCAACAGGAACATGTAAAAGGGGGGAAAAACCCCTACACTGATGGAGCTTCAGCCTCAGATTGAAGTGTATCTTGAAAAATAGACAAAGGACAGGTGTTTCTAGAATTATGATTCAGCATGTATCCAAACATGCTGATAAAACTTTAAAATTATCAGCTGGAAAAGGTGGATGATCTTATTGGAATCTTGCAATATCCATTATACTCAAGTTGTGCCACACTACGCAAATTGCCAGAGCATGAACGCTGGGCATATGGACAGAGGTATAAGGGGTGCAAATATTCATTCTGAGCACCTTCAGCATACCTTGTCCTTCAGCCTTTGTCACAGGAGTCTCCCAGGAATAAATCCTACTCTTCCAGAAAGACTGACTGGTAAGCAAGAGTCTACACCAGAAGGAATGGAAGCAGGGAGAAAGAGAGCTAGAAGTGGAGCCTAATTCCCATTTACAGCCCATCAAACCTGACTGACCAAGTCTAGCAGGTTTAGTAGTACCACAGTGCTGGCAGGTGTAGTGACCTGTTTCTGCAGCACATTTTTAGAAGGTCTATATGATACACCCACCACCACTGCTTTCATGGTGGAGATGATGTTCAATAGCCCTGAACATGTTCCTTACCACAAGCTGAAGTCCTTGTTAGAAGTGCCTAGGGAGATAATCATAAATTTTCCTGACTCAGAGGTCCTCAAATTGCTAGTTTGAAGGGGCTGTCAAACCAAAACCTCTTGTACCTTTCCTCAAACACTTCCCAGACCACTGGAACACTACTCCAAACTTCCTCAGTGCCCAAAATCCCTTAAAGCACTAGCATTATTCTCCTTTGCATCTGCACCTAGGGCATCCTTTCCCTAAAGTATGAACTTCCAAACTCCTTTCTGAGGTTTGAAATAGCATCAAGCTGTTCCATTTAGTGCCTCCATGTTGCTGTTATTGCTTTGCTTGCCTCTCCCCTCTGTTACCACTCTCATGAAATACTACACAGGGCCAAGCCCACCCCTTGCCTACTTCTTCCTGTAGCAAAACAAAGCAGAAAGAAGAAAAAGAGAGAGAGAGAGAAAACAAAACAAAAAGCCCCAGTTCCCACTCTGGCAGAGATTTTAAAACACAGAGTGCAATTATGAAAAGGTTATCCAGATGGGACCCAGAGGGCGGGTGAGGGGAAGGAGAGCTGTCATCCAAAGGGAAAAAAAATCAGATGTATGGTAGCCCTATTCCTATAATATGATTCCTATTCCATGTGCAAATGTACAATGCAACGATAGTTCTCTTAGCCAGCATGGCCTGGGTTAATTGGATGTAAGGAATTTTTTTTTAAATAACCCATTCATTTGATAAAAATCCAGCCTTAGTGATCACACCAAGCACAACTATTTCCTTAAAAAAGCTTGTTTCTAATTGAATGACATTCTTTCCTACTTTTAACTCTCTACCCTACAACACTGAAAAGCCAACCCTGATGACAATATGGTTATAATGCAAAACATTAGGCAAGTGCTTTCACTGCTTTCAAATTTTATTTGTATTTAAACAGAGCTGGGTATTTTTTCTGAAATGGCTCCTCAAAAATTCATTCTTGGAAAGGAACATGACAGAAAATTATGATGTAAAGGGTGAATAACTGAAAGGCTGCAATAAAATGAGTGGAAATGGCCTTTATAACATTGCAGCACAAGCCCAGGGTGTTGCCATAAGCTTCAGCTGTACTATGCAGCCCCACAGAATATGTAGCTGTTTCACTACTTCAATACTTGAAGCTGATTATGAGTGGAAAGGTATTTGAAGGGTTACCATGACTGTGGAGGATGCTAAAATAGTATTACTTATTTAAAACCCCCAACTATTACTTACTCAAAAACTCAGAGAATGACTAAACCCCTGTCCTTACCATAAATGAGCTGAAACCTAAATACTGAAGGTGCCAAACTGAGTTGTAGTTTTCATTTCTCTGTCTGAGGCTAGTCAAGTTTCTGTCACAAGTTAATTACAGCAGCCCCAGGATTACCTGAAATTCCTGCTGCTGGCACAACCCAGTATTTAAAATAACTTGATTCAGCTACCGCTACATGTTACCAAGGGGTTTTTTTATGGCAAGGGAATCCCAAAATAGGCTTGGAGAGAGTCCTGGTTAGCAGCTTCTTTATGTGTTTTTCTACTGCTACAGGGGCACAAATTGGAGCTAGAGGAAGCTCTAAACTCTACTAAAAGGTTACCCATCAAATACTGTAATTTCCAATTTTGCACAGTTAGCTAGGACAGAAAAATAATATGATACAACCAAAGTGCATTTAAATGCTTAATCAAGGCATATCAGAAAGCAGTGTAAAGTAACAAAATCATTGATCTCAAAAGACTAAATTCAACTTTCTTGCAGTACTCAAAAGTTAAAGGTTTTGCGATGTGGCAGGTGGGTGGGGGTGGATCTATATTTGATTGTGTGCTTTTTTCTGACATCTTATTCCAATTTTTTAAATTTTTTTTTTAGGAAATTTCATAAACCTCTCTAGGTAAGTTACACGCTTTTCCTACCCTAGTCTATCAAAATGGTGCTCTAATGTAACGCACACCAGCGCACGGGCGTATTTCCGTGCCTTCGGCTATCCCTTCCGAGATGTCGTTTCCACGTGCTGGCAGCTCCGAGCGGGGCCGCAGCCGCAGCTGGCTCTGAATGGCAGATGTCCGCTGCGTGCTCGTGTTTTGTCTTGGCACCAGCCCTGCTCCCCCTCCCTCCGCTGCTGAAACTGCGTGCGGTAGTAGATTGCCTTGTACTACAGCGCTCAGCTGGTGCAAAGCAGCTATTTTTGTGCTTCTGTAGTAACAGCAGCAAACTGTACGGTCCTAAAATTGATCTACAGAGGGATCAAAAAAACAAAAAAGGCGAGAAACTATTCCATCTATAACTATAACACAGCTATTCAACTATTTAGACATGACAGGATAGGCAGAAAAAGTGCAGTCAGGATCCTGTATGTTTGACTTGAGTGCACTAATGCTCCCAGCTCTCTTCCCTCCCTCGCTCCCTCTCACTCCTTCCACAAAGTCTGCATTTTATTTATTGATTGGACGCACTTTACAGATCGGAGAGTTCTTCCCCTCTCCCCCACCCTATCCAACCCCCCGGCTCCTGCAGGAGGAGGAGTAAGAGGGGGAGGAGGCAAAGTGGGTGCATTACGAGCTGATTGTGCTCTTGCCCCGACCTCCAACAGCCTGATCTGCCTTTGAAGTTTTCCACCCCTCGACTTGAAGTGAGATCGATTACAGAAGAACAACAGGCACAAAGAATCTGCTGCTTTACGTGCAGCCACTTTCCCACGATCGGGGCAGCCAGCTCGACAGCAGCAAGAGATCACCGCTGTCCCTTATGCTCCTCCTCGCCACCATTCAAAAAAACATTCTGGTCCCGCCTCGCTTCGCTTCGGAAAGCTGGGGGGCAGATTACAAATCTAAATCACGTTGTTTAAGAACGAAGCAACTAAAGGGCGAGTAGCACAGTCCCAGTCTTTGAAAGGAAAACAGAAAAAAATCCGTGCTGAGCATTGGGAGTTGTGTGTGTGGGAGGCGCATTTAAAGCGTAGATAAATTAAAAAACATGGATAAGTGGCAAAGTTTTGCGAGAGGCAAAGCAAGCGCCTCCTCCTCGGGTTGCTGCGGCGTTGGAGGCTCGGCGCAGGCAGGCGGGCACCGAGTACCGAGCCCGGCGGGGTCACGGCCCGGCAGCGTGCCCGCGGCCAGACCCGCTCTCGAGAGCGGGGCAAACCTTTACCTTTGTGTCTGGTAAACGCGTGTGCGTGCGTGTGTGCGAGAGAGAGAGAGAGAATACCGCCGGGACAGTCTATAAACGGGGAGGGGAGTGAGGGCGGGGGGCGCCGGGAGAATTATAAAGGGTAAAGCAAAGATGTTAAATGCCTTACCGAGGCGAGCGGAGCCGGCTCCGTCCAGCCAAGGGCCGGAGGTTCTAGACCTTGCCTTGCCACAGCTCGCGGGGATGCCCCTCCCCGGGCGCCTTGAGGGAGCCCCCAGCCTCGAAGTTCCTCCAGCTGGCCCCCGGGCCCTTGTGGAGGTTTCCCCCTGTGCCCACCACCCGCGGGGGCAGGAGCCCCCTGGCCAGCGAGACCCGCCGCCTCGCCCACCCCGGCCACCTCAGGGAGCGCTCACCGCCCCCTCTGCCCCTGCCTCTGGACCTGCTAGCCCGGCTCGGCCCGGCCCGGGGGGGAGAACGGGGAGCGGGGGGCACGGACTTTCTCTTCCCTCCCCGGCCCGCCAGGAGTGGGGAGAACTGTTGCTTAAACTCGGTTTGAACCCATGGCACGCCGGCTGGCTTTTTCCAAGAAGAAAAACGCGGTTAATGTGTCACCGGGCATCCAGTCCATTCATAAAAAAAAAAAAAAAGGAAAAAGGGAAGCGGCGGCAGGGCGCAGGGACCCCCAAAGAAGGCGGCTGCGGCGGGGGATTTCCTCCCCCTCCCGGCCGGCCGGGCTCCTCCTCCCCAGACTGCGCGGCGTCGGGGCGGCGGGCGCACGGGACGCGGACAATCAATAGCCACGGTCACAAATTACCGCAGGAAGTGTTAGCTGCGCACCAGCTCCTAAACAAGATCGATGGCCTCCCGCTGCTGCACAGCCACGAAGGGCGCACCCACCCTCCCTCCACCCTTCTCTTCACCCCCGGCCGGCGAATTCCGCCCGCTCTGGGNAGCCCTGCGCGTCGCTACCGCCCCGGTCCCCCGCCGGACCACCCGGCGCTGAGCGCGGCTGACCCGAGGCGGGGCCGGCACCAGAAGTGCGGCAGCGCCTGAGGGGTTCCGTGAGCGGAAGCGGGATGGGGGTGTCGGGGAAGTGAATAAATCCCTAAGAAGCCGTGGTGGTGCGGGAGGCTGGCGGGCAGCGGCTTCTGGGGACGCTCCAGTCCTGCAAACGCTTCGGTCGCTGCTTCCAGCTGCTTTCCTGGGCAATGTAGAGCTCAGGTCCGTCAGGAAGCGGGATCCCTTCGCTCTCCCATGCGCTGCCAACCCAAGCCCTTGGAGCGCTCGGTGTTGGCTTAAGGAAAAAGCTGCCATTTAAAAAGAAATTATTTCTGTTCCTTTTGGTTGCAAAAGTCCTGTCCTTACCTGTTCCTTTTTGGGTTTGTTTTTTTGGTTGACTGTTTCAACGTATGGAATGTTAAGCAGATTTAATTCGATAATGTCTCTAAGTATTACAAAAACAGTATTCTCCTGCTGTTAATTACACTAGCAAGGTAAATAACAGTCCCACTTTAAATGTGTGCATTTATATAAGCATAATTATACCTCCCTGCTATGTGTGTACACTGGTACATCTGTGTGTCACACGCAAAATCTGTTCTGTTGGTTTGTGTGAAGATGCATTATGGTCGTTTTAACTTTCAGTAGAACATAATATGCAATGTATATTATAAAATATATATCATATGCAATGTATATTAAATACATACATTACTGAAGATAGAAATACCACAAGTGAATCGAGTTGGAAAATACCTAAGTCAATGGTGCCAGCTTAATCAAAATTCATTTTCCATTTTGGTGGTAGTCTTTTAATTAAACATTAACATAGTTTTTTTTTCCCCTCCTGCATTTTTTTTCAACACATAAGATGTTTTTTATTAAACTCTTCAATAGTTTTGCTATTCTTCTCAAGCTTAGGGCTTCCTGTATTGATCAAACCTCACACTGAATGCAGAATATGCTCTTGAGATTTTTCTCTTATTATTTTATCTTAATATCTTATTCTTAGGCACATATTAATAAAATTACACAACATCCTTGTGGAATAAGATTTTTGATCAATACTGAGCCATCACAAGACCTAGAGTAACTACTTCACCTCAGTGCTCAAATTTGAGATCCTTTGCCTTCAGTGGGGTTCTTCATTCTCTCCAAAAGAAGGTTCAAAATTTGCCCTTTGTGCCTTTGTCTGCAGAGATTCGAGGTCTGTCACAGTAGCTTGGGGACTGGTATTAAATGCCCAGCTCAGGTGTTGCTACTGGTAATAGCACAGCACCTTGCTCAGCACAGATCAACCACCCAAGGTAGAGCTTAGCAAGGCTGATACAAGTTTTAGAGTCCATGCTGAGCAGCTTGCTGCTGTGTGCCTCCTGACAGGAGTCACACTACCTCACTAAAGGTAAAATGTCTTCATTCTCAAGTCCTTTCACATATTATTCCTCTTCTCTGAGGCCAGTGCAGCTATTTCAGTTGAGCAATTTGCTTCTTCTTCACCTGTTGTGCAGCTATGTTTTTCAAAATTGCACAAAGATAACAAAACCATATTTTCTCATTTAATGGTACTATGGTCATTTTCAATCTGTGAAGAAAGCTTGTACCAAAAAAATATAAACACATTACCTGTTTTGCATCATTAGATTGGTATCCTTGATCCTTTGTTAATTTGCACACACAGATATACACATGGAAATAAATTCGGTGGTCGGAAAAAAAAGCTGATAAAACCTACTTTAATAAAAGAAGTGATATTAAAGACATTCAGTGTACATAACATTACCAAAAGACTTGAACATGCTGTCACCACAACACCATTAGTCTACATCCTTAATGTATGTCCCTTAACATACATCTGTACTCAATGTACCTTGTAATTACCTCATTATGGTTAACTACTGCTGACCCCTGTGTGGAACATGTTAACATACAGAGCAACTGTGAAATAGCTAGGGAAGAGCAAGGGGAGACTTTTCAGAGCAAACTTACAATTCCATTGACATGGTCTGGCCACAGAATTCCCATCACAGGCTTTGTTTCCGTATTTAATTCATTTCCATTCCACAAATATTTCTTTAATCAGCAAAACAAAGAAACAGCTGTTACATGATAGATGAAGCAGGTCAGAAAAACTAACTGTATGTAATACAAGGACCAGGTCAGATTTGGTGTCTGCAACTCAAAATTAAGTCCCTGAAATAATGTCAGAATTGTGTTTACTTACTTTATCTTCATAACACTGTTATAAGAAATAATTATCAAACTGGACTTTACCACTGAGAAACCACTTGTTGCTTTTATCCCATCCCCACTTGCTCCAAATCCCAGGGCAGCGCTGTTTTACACAGTCACAAAACCTTGGGGACAGAATAATGCATTTCTACCTCAGTTTCTGTATCTTACAGCCACAGTTCCAACTCCTGACATTACCCATGGCAGTGACAGAGCAAGTTGAAAACTTAGACACTATTATGATGAATTCCAATTATTTTAACTACATCTCCAGGAACGCTTCCATCCCCTACACCAAAACAAAATTATAGGCTCCCTTGTATAAATACAGATTCATTTTCATGAGCAAAATTTCTGTAGCCTCCAAAATTCATTATCCACCTCTCCTTCTTCCAAACATAATTTATCCTAGCTGCATTCATTAATTGAGCAGCTATCTTAGCTGCTGCTGTTTCTTTAACTCTTGTTAACTTATGTGTCTTATTGTTTCACCCTCCTCTTGTGAAGTAGTAAGTGATGAGCAGGAGCATAGGACAGCTGCAAAGCAAAGTCTTGTGTACCTGCTCTATTAAAGAGATGAAGCTGGAGCACCTCTGGGTGGCAGGTGGGAGAAAGAGAATGATCAGTCATGGAACTTGTTCTGAAATCCTGTATTTTCATTTAAAAACTCTTAAAAGGGTCTGAAATCCTCCAGCGTATTCCGAAAACCGTTAGAACTGGCAACTCTGCTAATGGTTCTCAATTGCTTGTCTTCCACTCTCTTGCCTCTTGAAATGTCACTGTTTCCCATTGCCAGGAAGATTTCCAAGCTAGACAACACCTGAATTTCTAATCCTACAAGAAAAATATAATTTTGGGGTTTCTTTAAGCATCATAAAGAAGCACTAAAGACCACACACCACTCAGAAAAGCTGAAGCCTTAGCAGCTGGTGAGTCAAGGCAATTTGAACTCTAGCTCAAATGTCCTACCCCACTGCACCACTGCCACTGCTCAGAGAGGGAGAGAAACCAAGAAAGCAGCAGGGCAAGGGAGGTGATTCTCCTCCTCTGCCCCCTTCTTGAGAGACTCACCTGGAGTACTGCATCTAGCTCTGGACCTCCAACGTAATGAGGATATAGACTTTGGAGCAAGGAGGGCCATGAAGATGCTCAGAGGCTGGGTACCTCTCTTATGAGGACACACTGAGACAGTTGGTGTTGTTTAGCCTGGAGAAGACTCCAAGGAGACTTTACAGCAGCCTTCTAGTACCTAAAGGGGACTACAAAAGAGCTGGAGAGGGGCTTTTCACATGACCCTGTAGAGACAGGACAAGGGGGGATAGCTTTAAACTGAATGTGTGTAGGCTTAGGTTAGATAGTAGGAGTAAATTCTTTACTGTGAGGGTTGTGAAGCACAGGAACAGGTTGCTCAGAGAAGCTGTGGATGTCCCATCCTTGGAAATGTTCAAGGCTGGGTTGGAGGGTGCTTTGAGCAACATGGTATAGTGAAGTATGTCTCTGTCCATGGCAAGTGGCTTGGAATTACATGATCTCTAAGGTCCCTTCCAGTCCAAACTATTGTATCATTCCAGACAGCACAACCCCTTCTCCTACAGAGACCAATCCTCCTTCTGCAAAACCCGGTTCTGGCTTCGTTTCTTTTCACTTCCACAAAATGGTACCAGCCTAGTTTTGATCCCAGTAATGCCCTAGAAAACTGGAGACAAAAGGTCTCTACAGGTATAACACATGTTTGGATGTTTGAAAAGATGTAGGAACTAAACTCATCTCAAATTTAGGAGCTGGGAGTGAGGGCAGCCACCTTTCTGACCCCTGTGCTCCCTCCCCAGCATTTTCTGGAAGCAGGGCACTGGACACAGCTTCCATGTGAAGGGAAATCACTGCAGATTCATCTGGAGCAAGAGGAAGATGTGGACTGGGCCAGACTGGCATCAATCACCAGGAACATATACATTAAGGAAAAACTGTGAGTTTGTGAGTTCTCAACAGTGTCAGATAGCACCTGATATCTGTGTTGCGTTTCTTGTTTACAAGAGCTTTTCCAGAGGAGGCCACCGTTACTTTGCTCACTGTAACTCAGCAGGGTAGGGCTGTCATCATCATGCATGCATCCTGCAGAAGGGCAGGAGGTGTTAAAACAGAAAGGTGAGCCCAAAGAAAAGACTCTAAATGACCATACTTTAAATTTTCCATCTCACAAGTTTCTTGGAGTCTGATTCTTGATGTTTTCATTTGTTGGGGAGACAAGGGGGTTAGCAGCTCTGTGCTCAGTGTTTGAAATAAATCAGTTTCTCCAAACTGAAATTCAAATTCAGTATCTCCAGCAGCAGGTCAGAAACTAAAAGTCATGACCAGAAATGGGATCACAAAAGTTTAAAGTGAGGTTACAAGCTTGACAGTGATTAAATTATTTAAGCAGCATATAGGGATGCAAGCCCATCAGAAGTGAAACTAATGTTTAGTATTTTCCATTACTTGTGCATTTTTTCTGCAACTCCAGCTCCTGAAGCTCAGTGAAGCTCAATGCCAGAACAGAAGTGGGTCTCCCATGCCATTTCTTGGTCAATAGCTGGATCATGTGACAGGGATCCCATGTAGAGATGAGACAGCAAAAAACAAAAGCATGAAAAAGCAAGAGAAAAGTATCCTAATGGCTTTAAAGAAATCACCTGGGTGGAAAGGTTGTGTTGAGTTTGATTTTTCTTAATTTTTAATTAATTTATTTTCCTTAAGTCATTCAGTACTGACAAACAGTGCTAAGTGGAAAGGTGTTTCCTTTCCACTGTGGGAAAGCTCCTCCCAGGACAGATACCACCTTAACACTTTGCAACTTGTGCAACTTTTATACATTACTCTGTCCACCTTCAAGACTAAAGTTCAAATGTTCTAGGGTGGCAATACATCTATTTTTGTTATGGCAAATCATTCACTGCAAAGAAAATACATCTATTTTTGTTATGGCAAATCATTCACCGCAAAGACAAAAGCCTTGAGTACAGCTGTCTCAAAGGCAATATAGTGCATATTTATTGCAGTACCTGTCTAAACTGCAGTAAAAATCAAATTAATTTGTCATAATTTTTTGCTGCTGCAATGGCAGAGAAACTCACAGCTGTACCTGAGGAAAGAGGTGATGTTTGAAAGAAAGAAGTTAGAGAATTACTGATGCTGAGACTTGTGTCATTTTATACCATTGGTTTCTTCACAAAGCGGAGTCTCTTTGGCCTTTGGTTTCCTCATGTGTCAAAAGGAATAATTTATACTTTATCTGACAGCAGCTGTGAAATAATTAAAATTTGTAAATGGTTTCAAGATCCCATTGAGAGGTGGAATACCAAAAGAATACAATGTATTTATGGTCTCTGAAAGTACAGATCACAGAATCAAGATTGGAAGAGACCTTCAAGATCATGTAGTCCTACCATGAACTGAGCACTACCACAATCATCCCAGATGTTAACCAGCAGTCCCAAGTTCCTTTCTGCTGAACAGCTCTCAAGCCACTCTTCCCTAAGAGGGCATGGGATTGTTGTGACCCAAATGCAGGACAGATGCAGCAAACAGTTGTGTTATTTTACTATCAGCCACTTTTTGTTACAATTTTGGTAATAAAATACTGTCTTCACATCAAATTACTTGGTTTGAGCAGTGGGCTTCTTCAACTCTTCCCATTTTTAAGGTATGCTCTGTGTGTGGTTTTACCCCAAAGAAAATGTGTATGGGTGAATGATGAAATCCTTGAAACTTTTTAATGGAAATCATGAGACAGTATGAGCTCTCATAGCATCTCCATATATGTAATGTTTTGTGATGTGTGTGTATGTGAATATTTCCTTAGTGTTCAGGATGACTAGCTATTATGCCCAAAATAGCCTTTGTACTTTACTCATGTGCTTTTTTTCTTGACAGTCACACAGAGTCTTTGCAGTCAAAATTTCCTAGCCAGTCATGCAAGCAAGTACAGATAGCTGCATTCACACTGCCAAAGACAGCTTGTACCACAAGGCTCTTCAGCTTAGCTACTTCTCACAGCTTCCTAAGAACAGCCTCATAAAGGAGGCTTTACGTAGATGTTTAGGTTATTACCAAGACCATACTTTCCAGTAATCTGACCTGCCTTTCCCTGAGAAGCCAGCCAGGGAGGGCTTACCTGACTGCCTTTGGAGGTGAAGGGAGAGATACCCAGAAGCTCAGATTTCTTATTACCCACCATTATTTTCCTGGGGGGAAGCACAAACCTCTCTCTCTATCCAAACAAGCAACCTACGAAATACCAAAATGACAATGTCTGCTTCTCCATGATGTTCTGGCCAATAGTGATGCTTTGCTCTTGGCTTTTTTCAGCTCCTGGGGCTTGCTTCCCTCATCTGCAAGTCTGGGAAGGTTGAGAGTGAGGCTTTAGCAGAGACACAGGTCATGACTCCAGCCTCTGGAAAGCTACTGATTTTCTTCGGGGAGCCAGGGAGAAAACTGGTGTGAGACCTGTGGTGGGTAGGTGGGAGCCAGGCAAACACTACTGTGCCCACCTGCATCACTGAAGGTGCCTCTGAGCAGAGCAAAGAGGGGCCAGAGCCACTGACAAAAACAACTTCTGTTTCTCTGTGCCTTGCCTTTGGTGGCAGTAGATGTAGGAATTAGTTGAATAGACAGCAAAAGGCCAATGTTGCCTGTCTTCAGCAGGTCGTGTTTGCACCCCAGTCAGTACAGCCCCCTAAACAAGAAAAGAGTGGTTTGGTAATAATGAGACTTTCCACAAATATGATTTGTTTGTTTTGAAACAAACCACATTCCATTTAAAATCCAAAATGGCTTAGGTTTTTTGTAAAGAAACTTATAATAATAAAACCCTCAAAGGGGTATTATTCCTGTTTGCAAGCAAGTGGTTCTAGAAATCACCTTTCAAACAAAGGAAACAATGACTTATTATATGGAATTAACTGGAAAAAGTTACTGATTGTCCAGGCAGCCATTCAGGGGTGTGGGTGAGGGGAATGTTTAAATATAGAAATAGTCATAACTACCATGACTTCTAAAATTAAAAAGAAAAAAGAGTACAAACAAAAATTTACAGTGTCAGTGAAATTATTCACTGGAAAGTGAGGATAATCCATGCTCATAAAAAGCAGAAAATAACTTCATGTAGTTGACAGTTTTATTATAGGAACATAGGAAAATGGTGACAGAAAACGATATTTTGATGCTGATTGTTTTATTTGTGCCTCTTTCTCAATGTTTTCTTTTCACACATCTGAGCATTTAATACACCCTGACTGTCAAGTAATAAGCAAATGGAATGGTGTGAATTAATTATCTCTTTCATTTAAATGTACATCTTAATTAATTCTCTCATAGGAGAATTGACATCTTGAAAAATTCTTTACATTTAAGAGATGTTAAAACAACAAAATCACTGAAGTTTAAAGAATATCAAGTAGTGGCATTTGTTTTCCTTAACTGCTTGGGAGACATAAAAAAGTGTATCCCATTGACTTTTAAAAGATCTAAAAAATAAAAGAAATTAAAATAATTAAAGAACTCTACTAATTTAAACTATTATTTTTTAAAGTACTGAATCTGTAATTATAAACAAAATCCAAGGTGGTAGCTATTATTAAAAGTGTATTCCACAGGGACAATTACAGATTTCTATTCCTAAAAAGAAGAAAACTTTTAAAGAAGAGTTAATGGAAGGCATGGTTTATTATTGTTGAGGGTGGAAGGAGACTTGGTCACCGATTTTTATGTTATTTTTATTTAGTTTTAAATAGAACCCTCTAAATATTTTTCACAGAGACAAACTGGTAACATGGAAGTATTTTCTGGCTTTATGAAAGAATGCAAAGATTGACTTTTCCTCTGGTATAGCTTCACCATTAGTAAGAACAAAACAAAACACACACTAAAAAAGCTGTTATTTCACCAGCTTGGGTTTGGTAAGCGCCTGTTGAGTGGCACAGCAAAGAAAGGGAAAAGGTCAAAGTTTATATTGAGCTGGATGCTTTGTGGGGTCTCTGAATTATGCACTGGGGCTTGAGCCATCCTTTCCTTGCACATCCCTTGCCCCTGCTGCCTTGCTTCCTGCTCCTGCTTGCCTTAGCCCTGTGAGGAGAGGAGAGGAGGGGAGGGGAGTGAAGGGGAGAGGTGAAGAGAGCTGGTTTTGACCCAGGATAAGCATCACTCCTTGCCCCAGTGGGTATTTGTCACAGGAGAGAATGTGGTGCTGGGGGAGGGGTTAGGCAGTTTAGAAGGGAAACAAAACTGGAGGGAAATTAAAAGTTGAGTGCCTTTAGATATAATAAATAAAATATGCCTTCTCCAGAGAAGAAAAAGCACGCCAGGGCAGTGGATAGCAGAGAAGCTATTGAAATATGGATTAAACCTTTAAAAGGAGAAAAGAGAATGAGGAATTAAAAAGGCTCCAAAGATTCTTGCTTGCTTGCTTGCTTGCTTGCTTGCTTGCTTGCTTTCCCACAGGTGAGCAAAAGGCAATGTCAGACACAGCAAAGCATCTTCCCTCCATGTGCCTTTTTTCCATTCCTGGAATCTGTGTTTCCTGAGTTTCACATTTTGAGTCACTGGGGGTCAAAGAGGGGGTAGGGGAAGAGGAGGCAGGGGAAGGGGAGGCAGCTGGGTCACTTTTCCAGGCTGCTCAACCTGAGCCTGGTCCCATCTGTGGTGCTGTTCCCTCCACATGCTCTGTGGAGGCATACAGGGTCCCAGGCACATGGTGAAAGGGTAAATTTAACCAGCTGCTTCTCACGAGGGCTCTGCCCAGCTGGAACACATACACCACGTGCCTACTGACCTGGTCTCCAAAACCAAAACAGCAGAGCAAGGGGTAGGTGTAACAGGTATAAGTCTCATGGGCTTGAGACAGAAGAGCACCATACTCTGATCCCCTTCTCTCCAAGTGTTTACTCCTTTTCAATTGACTGGTGACTGGATAACATATAGACACAGCTCGTCCCATTTAGTAACCAGGACTCTGCCCACCCCACAGTGAAGAAGCCAAAGTCTTTGCCTGGTAGCCACTGATCCTGACTAGGCTGGAAGTTGGAGGGCAGGAGACGTTCATAAATCCTGTCACAGTAAGGGATTAAACCTGAGTGTCCCAGCCTTAGGCAAATGATTTAACCCCTACTGTGTTAACCATAATATTTTGGCCCCCTGGCTTAGTAACCAATCTCCAGGAGAAGGGAAGATGTCCTTTTTGTTTCTGGAGTCAGTGTGAGGGCAGAGCAGCCTCTCCAGGGTTACAGGATGCTGTGCTGGCCTCTGGCAACTCCCTACTGGCTTGCAGGCTGTGGGGTCCCCAGGGAAGGAATTGCTTCCTCAGAGCAGAAGCAGCAGCAAACATCATAGTTGAGAGGTGATCTGGATTGCACTCTCGAGTCAGGGGCTTGAAAAGAAAACACTACAGTGTGCAACCCATGGGTGCCATTTTTTTCCCCTCTGGACCCTTGTATGCAGTTTTGAAAAGGCTTTTGAAGTTGGCTTATTCCTGTTTTAACCAGCATATTTTTAAACAAACCTTTGTACTTTGTATCCATGGTGAAAATGATTAAAATCACCACTAGTTAGTTGTGGCTATGCATAGGACTGACCATGATTACTGAAACTGAACAAGACCTAAGGCTGCTAGAAGTTGCCCCTCTAACTAAACTCTTAACTACTTATTTAATCAGTTGTTGTTTATTTTGCTGATAATTATGTCTTGGTATCAGCAGAAAGAGCACAATTCTTGTTTCTATTTTTGTAAGACAAATACCTGCTTCAGCTGAGCTACAGGACAGTGAAATACCTGGATTATAACTTCCTTGATGGCACAGACAATGTCTTCTGTGCCCAGCATTCTTTAACCACGAAATCAAGCTGGTTAACTTGGTAAGAAGGGTGTATTTGAGGCTTTTAATAATTTATATTTGTGGTAAGGTGCACATGGAGACTCAGTACCTTAGATGCAAGATGAAGTCAAGCAGAGACTAAGGCACTGGTTCTTCCCTCCACCTCCTCCCTCTCCTGAGCTTTGCATGTCTTGAACTGCTGCCTAACTAGGCTTGGGACCTAGAAATCAATTGTCCTAGAAATCAATTCCACCACTGTAAACATCTTCAGATCACATTGCAAGGGCTATTGTAAGAATATACATTAATTCAATTAGGTTACTTGTCATGTAGCTATTGTGTACAGTGGGCTAGTACCTTTAACATTGTCCTGCATTATGATCTGGATTTTTAATGGCTTATGTCTCCTCTTCCAGTAAAAGCATTGGTGGCTGGAATGTTTTCAACTCAAGTGGAGCCCCAAATGAAATTTTGTTGCAGATCAGCTAGTGGACATGAACAGGTACAGAGCAATGGAGATCACCCACATCACCTTAGTCTGGAACAGGACTGTAGCTCATGAAATACCATCCCCAGCTTCTGGCACTTATGGCTGCACTGAAGCATATTTGCTACTCAGATTTGCCAGATCAACATTCCCAATCTTCTGTCTTTAAGAGCATCTTTTAATTTTTAACTCTTTTGAAGTCTTCTTGCATGATGTATGGCAAATCATTTTACCTTTTCCTGCTCCATTTTCCCAAACTACCCTGTGAGGATAGCACTCATCCTCTGATGTTCTGCAGGAGACTAAATTCATTAGCGATGGTGAGGTGCTCTGAGATGGGTGGGCAGTAAGTCCAAAGCATATTTAAAACTGAAAAAATGTCTGATTCCATCTCCAACTGTTTGCTGTAGCTTCTCTGACTCCTAAAAGAAAGTTGCCATAGAGACTTTAAAAGCTGCTGCCTTTGGCCCTTGCTTTTATCATTGCTGTACTTTTATCATGTCATGGTTCACAGTTATATCTTTTCCTGAAGCAGATTTCTTCTAGCAAAACACATCTTTTTCTTCAACTTCTCTACTTGTGAAGGAAGAGTGCCTTTCATTTGCTTGCGTCTAAACTTTCTGCATTTTTTAGTTTCAGTATGACAGTTTTAAGTTGAATAGCTGGCTTTTATTAAGCCACTTTTTGTATTTTACCATACATATTACGTTTTTGTATTTAACCAAAATCCTGAAGAGATTACAAAAGATATTTTGAGTACAACAAAAACCCAGAAAGATTCAAATTTCATTCACCTTCCTAAAAAATTATGATGTATGTCATTAATGTTTTTCCCCCAGTATTTGCTAGTAAAAAAAAAATCCTCTTAAGAAGATAAAGTAAAAAAAAAAAATTACATTTATAGTGCATAAGCTTTCCTTTTATTTTTGCAAATGCACTTTCCAACAGAGCTCTATCTATTTGCAATTACTCAACACTACAGAATCTCTCCTTGGGCAGAAGATTAGATAATAAAGTGTCTAGGACAAGCACCAATCTTTAAAAGGGCCAGAGAAACAGCACCTAAGATATCAGTAAGAGCAAAAATTCTACTTGAAAGAATACACTGGTGTTTCTATTTACCAACTTATCAGCTTTGCTTAAATTAACTATGACTGAAGTATGCTCTACCCTTTTCCTCAATTAACTTTTCATTCATTCACAAATTCGTTGGGCCTCACCCTGGAATGAGACCCTTCATTCTTCAAAGAGTCAGGGTGACCTGCTACAGTTTCCAACTAATCAGAGAAACAAAAAAAGGCTGAGATTAAATCCCAAGGAAGCCAGGCTATCTTGGAATTCACTCCCAAGAATAAACATTGTCACTTAGAACAAGCAGATCTGCAGATATTTAACAAACCCCAGGGTGCTCTATACAATGAAGATTTCCACATTTGATTGCCATCTTCTCTGCCAGAGGAGTTTTCTTAGGTCTTTATCTAATCAAAAAAGTTAGCTGGTGTATTAGACAAAAGAAATTTTCAGCACATTTATAAGGGTTTAGACAACCCTCTATGTCCCTGTCAATCGCAGTCAGCTCTGGTATTGTGACTGACAAAAATCACATTAAAATCATAATTCAAACAAAATTGGAGACATAATCTATATGTGCAATAGGCCAATTTGTGTGTGACTTTTTTTTTTTATAAGAAAAAAAAAAACCCACTTAGAATTTATTGTGGTTAATGCTACCATTTCTGAACAAGCCTTGTAATAACTTAGCATTAATTTATGCTTTTACAGATTTTTTTTCAGATGTCTTCTCACTAGCAAGAGTGGGAATTGTGCACTGACTGAATACCCAGAGTTACAGATATCCTGAGAAAATAAAAACATGGTGCTGGAATCAGAAAGTTGAAAAGACTTGAGAAAAAAATTATCTGACCTGCTGGGCTGATGGAATCTCCCTCCACTCTTGATTGTGGTTTTCATTTTATGCAGCAGAATGTTCAGTTTAGTCAGAGATACCTGGAAGATGCCCATCAAAAAGTGTCTGTCAAAGAAAGTTCTAAAAGGAGTAAAATTATCACCAAACATGGATATGGGTGGTGAATGTTCTTTCATAACTACTATGTTCATACAAGGAAGGAGATAAAGCAAGGGAGCAAGAAACATGAAATAGAATGAGCTAATCATGCATTACATATGTCAAGAAGAATGAAAACAGGACAAAAGGGGTGGCCAGATCAATGGTTTTCATGCCAGAATCATCACAATACACATAAACACATCTCCAGTGATTAGTTTGACACCCTGTAAGAATAAAACATTTCTTCCTATTGCCTTTGCTGTATTCTGGGGAAACAATGGAAAATGAATCATTCAGTAAATTGAAAGACAGAGATGGAGAAAATAGACAAGCCTCCTTGGACAGAAAAGTCTATGCATCCCAATCTCTTCAGCAATGTTTAGATGCAGACCAAGAGAAAAGTCTACGATGTGAGGAAATGAGATTGCTTGTGTAAGTGTGCAGTAGCTTTTGTTTTATGTCTGTATCTTTAAAGAACAACAAAAAATGTATGTATGTATGTATGTATGTATGTATGTATGTATGTATGAAGATAAGCAATGCTCTGTAGGGTGAAGTTGGGTGTTTGTTTCTGGTTTTTGTAAAACCAACCAAGGCAGCTAGACAAATGAGAACAGCAGTGGGATTCAGAGTCTCCTTCAAGTCAGATGGCTGCTGGAAGTGGATTGGGCCCTTCCAGCAGCTGTTGTCTGCAGTGGGTTGCCTAAACTCTCCTTCAAGTCCTTCCACTGGTAGAACTGGGGGGTGCTAAACAGATGGGGGGAAGTGTGAAGCAGGCAGAGATGGTGGATTCTTTAGTCAGCACAATTATATTTGAAAGCGGATGCCTGCCAACCACCTTCACTGCACTGAGAAAATGAAAACTGCAGCAACTCCGTGACTGAGGCAGATGACTTACTTTCCACTTTAGCACGGCTTGGGTAGTCACAAAAAAATTTTAAATGGCAGTTTGACACAGGGTTTTGTTTCTTAAAACACAACACAAATGGTCTATGAACCTGTGGTTCCTCCAGAACAGCAGCATAGGTCCTGGTCTCATGTACGAGTCTTAACTCTGCTCCCGCTAATCTAATAATCCATAGACTGTAGTGGTAGCAGTAAAACGCCCCAAGGGAATAAATAAGGACTACTGTGTTGAACAAGAGTTTGCACAGGCTCTGCACTTTTTGCAATATATGTCAACATTTGGGATGAAAATTAACAGGATAGTTGTCTCCATGCAAGCAACAAACATGTCTCAGACATTTTCACAGCTGACTTGCAAACTGGTTTCAAGAGTGCAGTAGCAGAGACATATTAAAACCACTATTGTCTGAGCCCTTTATCCTTGTTTGAAATTTTATGAAAGACTTAAAATTGCCTTCCTTTGATTTCAGTTAACCTGGTTACTCTGTATTTCTCCACATAGGTTGTGGAAAGCAGGACTTTATGAGTAATTCAAATTGTGCATGAAGAGTCTGTTAACAAATACATCGTGCCAAATTATTAGGTACACAGGACCACTGCAGTAAAAACAGAGGGTATGTATGGCTGGGAAGAGGAATAGATTTTGCAAGGAATGTGTATTCCCAGAGGAAGTGGTAACTTCCATAAACTCTTGAAAACCCGTTTTCCATACCCACCACCCTCACCACCTTCTCCATATAAACTGGGCTGTTCAGTAAGACGTGTCGTTTTCTGGCCCGCTGTGCCGTGCTATTATGGCTGAACAAGTTGGGTGAAAAACATCCATGCGAAATTTTCACAGCACAGCACACACCAATACAAAGCTTTGCCTTGGTTTCGAATTTCTTTACCAATCCAAAACCCAGACAAGCTTTATTGAAAGGCTTGTTAAGGTTCACAAACCACAGGATGAGTTTGCGGGTGCGCCAAAGAAAAGAAAGGTCTTACAGAGCAAGCAGAAACTGGGAGCAGATCTACTTTGGGCTTTGCCATGGGCTTTCTGTGGGTCTTGGTCAGCTTATCCTCCTTCTCCTCTGTGTCTCAAATTGCACTGCATAAGTAATGCTGCTGAACTCCCTGTGTCTCCAGAGCATCAGGAGGATGAATGGCTGGGAAGCCCTTTAGATTAGTGGAGTGTTAAACTAGGACTAGAGCTGGCTATAGAGACTTCCCAGTAGAGCTGTAACAACAAAGCTCCAACAGAGACCCAGCTGGAGAACCCTTTTTCTGGCTTGCAGAAGTCATCATAAGGAAAATACATAATATTTTCCTGAAGATAATTTCTTTGACTTCTCGTGTACACCTTTTCATGGATTTTGCCTGGATACCTGTGGCTGCTAGTCCACTTCCTCTAAGGCAAAGCAAATAATTGTATAATTGTAAAATGCATTTTACAGATTCAATTCTCCTCCCCATTCCAACTAAAATGGAGGGGGGAAGAGAGGGAGGTTGAGTGAGCAGCTGCACCATATTTCATCTCCAGTCAGGCTTAAAACCACAACAACTGAGCAGGACACTGGAAGGACAGAGATTTGGGTTCACCAGTAAGAGGCAGGCAGAGCAGGCAGCTTGGCTCCCATGTTCACAGGCAGACTGGTGTGTGTAAATGCATGGGGAAGGTTCCTATCTGTTGTACTACAGCTCCTTACAAATTACCATGAAGTCACTCACTGGAATGAGTCTGTTAGGAAAGTTGTGAACCTGGGTTCAATTTTATTAGGGTCATTTAGCATTTCAGCAGCTGCTTTACCAAGGAAGGGTGTAAGAAAAGATGCTGACAAAGAAAGAAAGAAAAACAAAAGGGCAAACATTAGAAACACAGTTAATACTTTAAAAAAGAGTCCATACACTGATATTTTCGTTCAGGTCAAAGTATGCTGTTCTGGATCCCATGTATAATTTCATGAAAAACAGGATGGCCTGAAAAGCAAGTCCACTGACTTCAGAGAACACTGTTGTAAAGCTGAGTAAACACACTAATCTGTTTGTTAATCTATGCTGCTGTTTGGAGAAAAGCAATTATTTTAAAATGTGAGATTGTGCTGAAAGTATTCAGGTGTGCTACAAGTAATTATATAAAATAAGGTATATCCCTATGACTCCACATTTAATCAAGCACCTTGCTTGCACAAGCACTTTGCTGTTTAAATTCCACGACTGCCTTTTAGTGGAGCTATGTGGTTTATGACCATGTTATTAGAAGTTTTTAACATATCTTGTTGTTTTGTCTATAAGCTTCATTTTTATACTGCAAGTCTGCAAAGCCCTACCCACAAATTCCTGGTATTGGCCAGAGGGAAGAGAGCTTTTTCATGTCTGTAAAAGAATTTTATTGGGTATTAAGAAAACTTGCTGCAACCACATTCATTGTGGGGTGATGAAATCAGAGGCTTTGTGACAATCCCAGTGAAGTGTCAAGATATGATTACACTGAACAATTTTTGCCAAATTTCATTTTGCAGAAGCCGCACCAAATGCTGTCCAATACATTCAAAAAGGGATTTTCTGCTGTGTACGTCTAGACATACAGTCTAGAGAGGGTAGAGAAATAATGGATACAATATCTGCAGCCAAGCAGTAGGAAACAGGGAGGTCTCTGTTATCTTTACTTCATATTGGATGAAGTGAGTCTGCTGCAGGTTAAGGTTTTTGAATTACAGTAGGTATCATTCTGATATAGAGCTAGGTATCATTAAAAAAAATTTATAAATATGCCAAAATCAAGACTGATCAGCTACATAGGGCCCCAGAAATGATCAGAGGGATGGAACACCTTTCCTATGAACACAGGCTGAGAGAGTTGGGATTGCTCAGACTGAGGAAGAGAAGGCTCCAGGGAGACCTTAGAGCAGCTTTCCAGCTTTTTTATCCAAAGGGGGCTTATAAGACAGATGGGGGAAAATTTTTAAGCAGGGCCTGCTACAAAAGGACAAGGGGTGTTTGTTCTAAACTAAAAGAGAGTAGATTCAGACTAGATATAAGAAGGACATTTTCTACAGTGCATGTGGTGAAAAACTGGCACAGTTTACCTAGAGAGGTAGTGGGTGCCCCATCCCTGGAAATAGTCAAGGTCAGGTTAGTTGGGGCTCTGAGCAACCTGATCTAGTTGAAACTGTCCTTGCTCATTCCAGAGGGTTGGACTAGATGTCTTTGGAGGTCTTTTCCAACCCAAACTATTGTATGGTTCAGTATTTTTCCAAATGAGGGGTACCTCCAGCTTTTTGATACATTCATATGATTCTCAGCATTTCTGAGGGGAAGAATTCATTCCAAAATGTGTGAGCAGAAGCCAGAAGGTGTACATGAAAGGACTCATTTTCATGGGAACTAGACATGGCCCAGGCCAATGAATTTCTTCTGCCTAAGATAAGAAAGATCAGAGGCCATGTGACAATCACAGCAAAATGAAAAGCCCTTTTGTTGAGTTTGTCTTCAGTAGAAGCTTCAGGTACCATTTCAGTGTTACTAGCTCACATACACATGCACATGTGTGCACCTGCACACACACTTTCAAACACATCCCCATTTATCTTGCAGAAAAAAAATCTTAAATCCCTAAGACACCGTTACCTGTAATTTTCGAGTCTGAATATCTGGACACAAGTAATCATTAGGGTTATAATGTATATGCAGGATAGCTTCCAAAATGGAAAGTTTGCTATGAACAGGTCCAGCAGCCACTTTGTAACTCCTCCCTAAAACTTTACTGTTTCTTTGTTTTTATCACTACTAAATACCTTGTAAAGCCAATGAATATTAATGTATTATTACTTCCAATATCTGTATGATACCACTTAGGAAACAGTTGCTGTTTATGCCTGCTGTTTTTACATTTCAGGATAGCTGATACCTGCTTATTAAATATGATGACACATCCAAAACTTGTCAGCTTTAATTAGGTGACATACATCAGGTATATTTTATAGAAGATTTTTTTGAATGCATTACATCATACTTCTTTACCACTTTCTGAAAATACAAGTGCATTTTCCAAATTAATACAACATTTTGTCTCCACATGAATCTGTTTGGAAGATGAGTCTTGCAGATTTATCCCCTGTGTATCAATAAGGAAACTGAGACACAGGCCTAGGTCCTTGCTGTTGTAATTCTTTACTTGCAATCTAACAAAGTCCTAAGGTTCCCATGAAAAAGACACAAATGGAAGGATTTTATTAAGTAAGTTACATATTAATATTGTGCCCTTTACTTATAAACTTCATACTGATTAATCGACTCAGTGTGATTTTGTAAGAGCTGCAGAAATTTTGTACGACTGTGACATAGCTGTGACACTTTGAAGCCGTAAACCCCAATCCTCTGCCTTGTGCCACGGGTTCTCCGGGTGCGATAACCACATGTTAAACACACACTTAACCTCCCAGCAGTGCGTGTCACAAGGCCACTAACATGGACATGTCCTCCAACGGAGCTCCGAGGAAGAGAGGAGCAGGGAGGCAGGGTTACAGTGCTGCCACTGCTAATGATTGCTTTCCGAATAGGTCTGTGGTCATCGACTGGGCAAGGCTGGAAAACTTCTAGTGGAGCTGTTTAGACTACTTGACGGGCTGATATATAGGGACTTCTTTGTACAGTGCTGCCAGTGTCTTCATACTGATGTGGAATAGGACTCAATAAAAATACTTTTCTTGGGGAGGGGGTAGCTGGTGCTTTATTTTACCTGGGAGAAACATTAAAGTCTTTCAGTCTCACCGATTGGTGACCGGAACTCGCTGTCGGGGGTGGGGATGGGGTGCCGAGGGGCTCGGCTCGACCCCCGGGGGCCGGGGCGCGG
>VZRX01016553.1:54838-84093 GCA_013398075.1 Notiomystis cincta
CCTGCCCCGCGCAGGGCCGGCCGCTCCCCCGCGCCGCCGCCCGGCCCGAGGCCCCCTGGCGGCCGATGCTGCCCGAGCCACACGGGCCGGGAACGGTCTGTAAAAACCTCTTTTCAAATTCACCCGCCGCCACAGGCTGCAACCCGCAGGTCCTGCCCACTTCGTACCAGGTTTTGTTTAAAACAGATGGCAGCGAGGCGCGAATGGCTCGGGAGGAAGCGCCTGCTCCGGAGAGCGGGAGTATACGGATGTACGTGCCCGCCTTACATTCCGCGTGTTTGTGTGGGCACAGACAGGGCATGGTTGTGACACAGAATCTCCGAGTCACGGCGTGCTTTGGGTTGGTAGGCGTCTTAAAGATCATCTAGTTCCAATCCCACTGCCATGGGCAGGCACACCTTCCACTACACCAGTTTGCTCAGCGCTCCATCCAGCCTGGCTTTGAACACTTCCAGAGACGGGACATCCATAACTGCTCTGGGCAACATAAGGATTGTCTCTGTGTAAAAAGAAACAGAATAAATGCACACAAACACAGAAAGAAGGGTGTATAGAGAGAACCAGCTCTGCTGAGCTACTTGTCTTGTAACTACATTACCAGTATTAAAAAGCAGCCAAAACCATCTCTTTGCTGGAATAAACACAAGTTTAAATAAATGCATAAACTCAGAAGCCTATCAAGTACAAAATAAAATTTTAGGGAAAAGCATTTGTAACAGTTGCCAGCAGCATCACAAATTCCCAAGCACACTGGAAGTTTTGCTAAGTCTTGAATGTAATAAGGTTTCCCCATTTCCTAATTTACTGGTTGTTATCCTTGTCAGAAAAATGCTGTCTTAATGCTGTTCTTCAAAGACATAAATTATGATAACTCTTTTTATTTTTAATTTTTGGTTTTTTTTTACTTGAAGACACCAAAAATTATTTCTGGAGAAGCCCACTATGATTTACAAGCAAGCAAATATAGGAGCATCAAACTTATATATATGTATATAAAATAAAATATGTATATACATGTATGTTCCAGTAGAAGAATGCTTCTCTTTACATCAAATCTTTGCCAGAGGAGATGAGTTCACTGTGTCAAGAGATTTGTAGAATTTGTAAAATTCTGGATTAATCTTATCTGCAGAATACACACAGTCACCCCCTTCTTTCTTTGTACTCACAACTGTTTTCTCAGCTTCTCTGCCTCACAGCTGCAGTGCTAATAATTTATCGTCCCAGTTGCCTCCCTCGTACTACTTGATCTGAGTCTTCTTCAAAGCCAAAGGAGTGAGCTGTCGGACGGGGTGCGATACAGGCAGCATGCGAATGAGGGAGGGGAGAGTGAGCTTCAGCTTCTCTGTGGTCATGAGTTCATGAGCCTAGTAAAGCTGATGGGCAGGGTAACCAGAGAAAGCAGAGATTATAAAAAATAACCTTTGAGATGAGGCCAGATCATCTTTGATGTAAGGCGAATTTGTATGGCTCTGTTTGTCTAAGCTTGCACTAAAACAGTCTAGCTGGCAGCAGGAGACTGAGTGGAGGAGTTTTCTGAGTGCTGTTGGGAGGCAGAGTGATGTTTCTTGCTGCCATCTCAGTGCAAATGCCACGATAAGGGTTAATCTGAAAGCAGTTTGGTATCTCCATGATCCAGGTGCAGTAGGAGCCCCTTGGAAATACCAAGTGTTGGCACAAGTGGCAGCAGGCTCTAAGGTGCTCCAGCGTGTGCCAGAAGACTGTTCAGCAGTGCATAGGTCAGCAGCTGGGTGACAGAAAGGTGTGCTTGGGTTGTACTCTGGGTTTCAACGTGGGAGCCAAGATCAGGGCCAAACTGTGTTATTAGACAAATATACAAACTGGATTCGCTCACATGTGGAAGTAACAGGCAGCCAAACACATTCAATATCAAACATTTGGAATGGGGTAGTTTCCTCTGAGTCTTCATGACCCAGGCTACTAGTGATAAAAGGAAATTCACTCTATGTGAGCTAAAAGTTATTCCAGTGCCAAATTCCACCTCCTGCACCTCATTATCTCTCCCCTTCTGCACTCCTGCCTGGCTTCATGTGAAGGGCATTCAGTGCTGAGCCAAACTTCCTTGTTTCCATTTGTTTCTTTGCTGTTCATCTTAATGTTTTCCTTTCCTTTCTCTTTGCATCTCTCCCAAGGTTGAACAATGCCATGTATGCACAAGGAATCTCCCAGCAACTGGTGAGATTTTACCTTGCTCCTGAGCCAGGCAAGACTCCAGGATAGGGGACCAAATGGCTGTGGGCATAAACATGGTGTCCAGTGCCCTCTTAGACCCACCATGGTACCCATATATCAGCACAGGGCTGGCAGCTATGACAGAAGACTTAAAATAGACCTGTCTCTTTCCAGAATCACAGCATGAGACTAGAGGACACATCTTCCATACCTAAGCATGCACCAGATGCCATAGGGAGGCAAGCTCACAGCCTGTTTACCCCTTTGCTGGTGTAAACTGGAGTAACTCATTGCCTTCACAGAAGACTTGTGCCTTGGTAATTTTGTTCTTTTACAAAAATTATATCCTGAAGTTAAACAAGCTCAGTGCCAAATTGAGTCCATTATACATTTTGAATTGAAGCTGACCAACTATGTAAAGGTTTCATTACAATCACACTTTCCAGTTAGAAAATGGCCATTCTTTTCACATTTTTCAACAGAAATTTAGAAATATTCCCAATATTTCTCAAACCCTGTACTTCTGTTTGAACGGAAATTTTAAACCACGTTTTACTTTGCTTTGAAGAGATCTCTTTTCTTTTTTGCTATTTCCAAATAAAAACATTGATTGAAATTCACCCTGTGTGTGTAAAAATGTCCCATATTTGTTACATTTTGTTTGCTTCCTAAGAGGGGAAAAAAAAATTACGTAGAAGTGTGCCCACTCAAACCCAGTGGCTTACCAGGGGCCTCCTCACATCATGGTTCCCTGGGGATGTGCAAGCTGCTTTGGAGCGAGGTCTGGAGACACCTTCCAGGAGTGGGGGGTGATACAGTTTTTGTAGTGTGCACTCTGACATGAGTGCATTCACACTCTGGTTGTTGTGCATCCAGAAGCAGATCAGCAATACCTTATTGCCTTAGTAAAAATCGCCAGTGCCAGCACCTGAATCTCCTTGCAGGACATAAAAGCAGGGCAGGGCAATAAGAGAAGGTGATGGAAAGATATAGACTAAAATGTCTGACTGAGTGAACAGCAAAAGTGCCTCTAGGTGTTCCCATGGGTTGTAGGGAGGAGAATGGAGGATGTGAGGACCTGGATAAGTTTTTGGTTGTGCTTTGATAAGGTGGGGAAGAACAGTTTTGCATCTTAGACTGAGTCTAGTACAGAGTAGAGAAAAAGTCATGCCTCCTTGAGCCTGAATCGACAAACTGCCAGAGGACCAAGAGCTGCTACTCTGCTATTATGGAAGCCCTGTAGCTGCTGGTTTGTAGACAAAATACATTTGGAAACATGGGTTTGCAAATCTGTAAGTCTTTTAAACTCGATGTCTTAATAGAAGAGAAACAAACTACTCTGCTTTTCTCAAGGACCAAAGGAAATTATTTGTTTATCTGCTTTTGCCTACCAAATAGGATGCGTTGGTAAAGACTACATATTTATGCCACGATTATGATTTCCTTAATAAACAATTTCTTCCAGAGGACCCAAATATCTTTAGAAACCTTGTCCCTTTATTAATGTGGGCAAACTGAGATGCCAAACAGCTGAGACATGAGGTTTTCTAAATGACAAAGGAGTCAGGCACCCAGCTCTGCTTGGCTTTCCCTGGGAGCAGTGCATCTCAGCCCCCTTGTAAATTCCAGCCTAAGCGATTTGCCCCAGGGTCATGAAGTGAGTCAGTATGTGAAGTGGGAACAGAGCCAGGCTATCCTGACTCTCTGTTTCCTATCCTAACCACTGGACTACTCACAGGATATTTGGTCATACAAATCTCATTGCACAATATCTTGTCAGCAATGTTTTGCCATGAAAAAATTGTCACCCCTAACAGCACATGGAAACAGATAGAAATAGTAAACCCAAGCCGTTCTGTGTGTTCAATACTACAGATGACACATCCCACAGTCAGATCTTATTACAATCAAATATTTGTGGTGAAAGGACTGAGATGAAATGATGCAGTCCTGATAAAATGGCCATTAAAGACCAGATGTATGCACCTGGAAAATGAGACACACTGCATTAAGTATCAGGCCACAAGTACTCCATTTCCTATTTGGGGTCAATTCTAAAGTCAAATGAGATCACTTCTCATGCTGAGAAGACTCTTTTTAGTCTTAAAAATTCATGTAAAAATGAAATAATGCAAGTCAGGTATTCATACATGTTCACTTAACCCAAAGGAAAATATGTTACATTTTATGTATGTATATTTATATATATAAACTCAGTTAGCCAGTGACATAAATATCATTTATTAGTGCAGCTGGAAGGAGAATTTGTTACTATAGATGAAACTGTCCTTAGTATACTGAAATTAGTTATCTGCTTGGTTTCATGTGTGTGTGTGTATGTATGTGTNTCAAACTGCAGGTTCATTTTTATAAATTATTTTAAATTTAAAATAAACTTTAAAACTTTTAAATGAAATGTGTAATTTTCATTCTGTGGGAAAGAAAATGAGAATCTAGAGAACTAGTTAATAATACAATACAGTTATTTTCTTGATCCAGAGCTAAAATACAACAGTAAGTAAATACAAATGTTAGAAATATTTCCCTTAGTATTCTATACAAAGACTGAACTTCTTGTGAGCTTTGCAGTGGATGTCCACTAACTGAGTATATAATTTAACACCTTTCCGTTACAGTGTCTTTAGCTGGAACACAAGACCAAGAAAAACACCATTTTGTCTTAAAAATAGCCACAGTCTCCCTGAGAAGCAGATTACACTGAGCTACAACAGACACTGTGGATGGGGAAAATATTTCTCATTTCCGTGTGCCCATAGCCTGTTAGCATTATTTACACTGTGGGACTTCCCAGATACCCAGAGGAGTGGAGCTCATTCTGCTGAATGTTGTGGAAAGATGTCATGAGAAAATAGTACCTGCCTGCAGAGATAATCTTTGTGCTTACACTGTGCTCCTCTGCACTGCTTGGACAATGCAAATCTCTTTCTGTTGCCATTTTCCAATACGTTACAATGCCATAGTTTGCCATAGTTTTCATAGGTGACAACCTAAAATGTGTCTTTTAATCATCATCAAATCACCAAAGATGGGAAAGTGGAGCAGCCAGCCAGGCTTGGTTTTGCATCCAAGTGATTAGAGGACACTACTAGATCATACCTTTTGCAGCATGCCTTTGTGCCTGCCGGAGTATTTAACACCTGCACTACCAGAGGAACCATATTTCCATTCAGCAAATTCTGTTCACGATGAAAGCCAATGCCCCACCGTGTAGCTGAAGTGTCAGGATAGAGAAGGTCTAGGAACCATTAAACATGCTGGAAACATGAGCAGAGAGCTCCAAGGAAAGAGTTTTAAGGCAAGCATTGATATCTCAGTGTTAATTCCTTTGTTACTGAGATTAAAACTCAAGAAATGAATGCATTTGGAAACTGAAGGGAATGAAAACAGAACTTCCTTCTCATTCCCATTGCATTTGGGTTGAATTCTCAAAACCATTTTAAAACCTCTCTAGCAAGTCAATAACCTAGCTCCTGCTAAGGAAGGCTGCCAGGGATGGAGGCCAAAGTGGCAATGCAGTTGCATCTTAGACATCTGTCGTCACTGGCCAGCACAGACTAGAGAATCTGCTGAGGGTTCTGCAGTGGCAAGAACTGATCATCAACCATCTCCAGAGCTGAGGCTGTGAAGGATGTTATCACTTGTCCTACCACAAGCACCTTGAACAGGGTTACCTGCACTGTGTTTGCACTTCCCTGGCTTTGATAAATGTGAAGGTCAGAAGTCTGCACAGAATCTTCCAACTTCTATCCAGAGAAAATGCTGTCCCAGACTCATGACAGAGGACCCTCCTTTGGGAGAAGTCAGTTCCCCTTAAATGGGAGCTGACAAAAACCTGTGAACGAGACCAAAACTTGGCGAGCAGAGGGAGATTGAGCACCTGAATGTTTGTGTCCATCCTGTCCAGGCTGGGTTATTGTGTTTGGATCCAGAAGCAAATTAACCTGCTCTCCTCAGTGGAGCCAGGTTAGCATGAACTCTCTTTTTTCTGCTCTCTACCCGTTCAGTGATTTTTTGTACACTTTGTTCTCTGTTTCCAGCTTTTACTTTTGATTTTCAGAAGATTCTAAGGTTGACTTAGAATCCCTTTGAGTCATCTCACTACCACACTGCCACACTGACTCACTCAGTTCAGCTGTGTTCCATGAAGATAATACAGCTTACAAAACTTCAGATGAATCAAGTAAACAGAAAACACTTCATGAAAATCAAATGAGATTTTAAAGACAGATTTAATGGTGTATGACTAGTGCTTGGGCATGTGATATCTTCCTCTTTACAAAGTGCTTTTTTTCTTAGAAATAGTATGATTACAATGCAGGTGATTAAAATGTTTCCCACTGCCCAGGCTAGACAGAAAGTCTCTACCTAGTAATTCCCATGACATATATAGATCTCATTTACCTCAGTAGCATTTCAGCATCCCATAAAGAAATTCTATAAAACTCCTAAGAAATCCTTTGCCTACAGTAGGAAATTGAGCAATTTGATTTAAACTCAGCCAGTGCTGGCTCTGGGTTTGCTGAAGGTGTGGACAAACCCAAACACATTAAACACGATACACATGGCTAAAACACAGTTAAAGGAAGTAGGTCAAGAAGAAGTTGGCTTGCTTTCTTCTGACAGGTTGGGGCAAGTCTCACCAATGTATGTGCATTTGGCTTGTAATCAAGCCTTTAGTTTGGATCCTTCATTGAGAATGACCTGTTTTGTCTTAATTTTATCCCCTCCCTCCAACAGCAGGGGTTTTGTGTAACAGCTACACAGAACATCTGCTTGGACTATGCATAGGCCAGTTTACATTAGCCTGGTTTTTCTTGAGAAAGTCATGGTTTAAACAAATGGTTATGTCTATTTTAATCATTTTTGTCTTCTTTTGAAGTGTTTTTTCAAACATTAGCTTTTTTTACTTCAAAATCAAGTTTAACTTTACAAATTAGTCTGCTCTGTCATGTCCCCTTTAAACACAGCTGTTACTACAATGTAAACAGGGTTTTAAAAATTTAGATAAACAGTTACAAGAAAGAGGTCTTCAAGTGTTTTTAACACATGGTCAGTTCTTGCTTACTTGATTTTCCTTGGTTTTAAAAATAGAATTCAAAATACATGCTGTAGTTCACAGATGTCAGCCCCCAATAATAACACTTACATAGTGTGTTACATTTGCAGTGATGAACAGAGAGACACCAACTAATCCTCCAAATGCCGCTGTGAAAGGGTGAGCATTATTTTACAGGAGTCAAAATGGAGTTGTGTTGGTTAGAGTAGGGAACATTTGCAATGATTTTCTACCCTTGCAAACAGCTCCAGTCCTGTAAGTGATAAGAGCTGTTGGAGTCCTGTTAGTGCTGCAATTACTGTATGTAATATATGTACATTACTTTATGTAATATTTTTATGTAGCAGCAGCCTGTTGGAGCACAAGGCAGGGACCAGGGCTTGCTCAGTGGAACTAAACACTTGGTGTCTGTGAAAAAAAAAAACAACACAGAAAATCAAAATACCATTGATGTCATTATATTGGTAGACCCCATGTTACCAAAAGAGACTAGTCAAAATAACCAACAGCATTTTAGAAATTAAATGACAGAGCCAAGGTCATCACCAAGGGACACAGTGGCTGGAGTTCAGAATGGGATTTAAAAGATTCTCTGCTGAGGCTCTGGGCACTCATCCTTTCTTGGCAGCATCACCTCTCTTTAACAGAACTATCCTCGTGCCCTTTCTGAAAATTTTGCCATTATGTTCAGCAGCTGGCCTCGCCAGGACATTACCACCCTGTTAAAAGAATGTCAGTCATGTAACGACAGGGTGCACATGATTTTAATGTGAATACTTCTGTGAATGAGAGAAAGGGCATGGGGATCGTAAATCTGAAAGTGAATGTTTTCCTTTTGATGAATTGAGAATGACTTCAAACTTAGGAAGTACTAAAATAAAGTGAAATTATGAATGAGCTCTCCCTTCATGGTTATCTCTAACAGCTAAATGTGAAGTGTATGGTATTTGTGTTGCATTTATATCAGGCAACTGGGAATGCATACAGAGCCATTAAAAGTCTAGCATAAAATATCATACAGTTTGTTTTTTCTATGAGACTCCATGCTGATTCCCCCAGATGAAGTTACACGTGTGCTTTCATCCTCAAAGCTCATTTCCAGATACTTAGAACTATGTTAAAACATCACCTTTTTGGAATGCATGTTTCCAGTGTTGAGCTGAACTACTTCAAGCAAAATTGGATAGGTCTTTTGAGAAAATTTAGAGTGAAATAGTATGTTTCAGACACTATAAAAACTATTTGGTTTGATTTTTTAAAATTGAGAACAGTTGCCTCTTAGGAAATAGAACTTCTAATTTGCCCTGAGTGGTAGGACTCAGATGTCATCCTCTGTGGGAGTCAGGTACCCAGATCCCTTTTGAGGCTGTGGTTCTCAGGTTGTAGTTTAAGCCCTCTGAGAAGATCAATTTCGACCTGGCATAGTTCAGTCCAATGACTTTGAGGGTGCACAATATATGTTGTCACATAATGGACTATTCATGTAGGAAGAAGGGGTTTTTTTATGGTTTAGGCATTGAAACTGAGAAAGACTCAGAGGATTAAGACTCTTTTCACTTTAGCCATCAAAAAAACTAGGTACCCAAGTTCAGACCATCTGTGATCAAAGGCAAGAGACAGGGCACCTCTAAAGGAAGGCCCATCAGAAAGCAGTATTACTAAGGTAGAGGAGATTAATCCCTCCTTAGAGATACCCTTGATGAAATAGAGAGCTGAAGAGGCTAGCTTTTAGTCAGCTAAAACTGCTGAGATAAAAGCTGCTTTAATACCAAAAGCTTATTAGCAAAATAAAAATAAACCTAATTTCTTCACACACCCTTCAGCCCCTGCAACACATCCTTTGTTATGAACATCTGCAGTATGTAATATGGAAGGAGGGTAAACAAGGCCACTCTTTTACACAATACAGTGTATAAATAATATCAGTTTTCTGATGTTCCATGTCAGCATGTGAACTGAAGGGAAATTTCAATCCAGTAGTTGCTCTGCTAGTTAGTTTATTTATAGTCAAATGCCAGAGTAAGCAGAAGAAAATGGACTCTCATTTTTAATTAGTGGATGCTTTTAAAATAACCCTGCACTTCCCCTCCTCCTCTCCTTCTGTATGATATGCAAAGAAAATGGCTTGGTGGTATCAAAGGAGAGACTACCAAAAGGAGACCTTCTGCCTGGTACTTGTTTCCAGACATTTTTTAGAGGAGCTTGGCCATACTGAGCATGAAAATTGTGCAGACTGGAGCACTGAAAACTGCTATCTGGCAAATAAAGGAATCCCTTGCTTGATTTAAATTGTAATGCACACCTAAAAAGTTCCATATCACATACTCCCAGGAAAAAAAAAACAAAATGAAAAGGGAGGGAAAAGAAGGAAGGGAAGAAGGTAGGGAAGGGAAAAAAATAAAGAAAAGAAATTAACAGCTGGATATTGAGCCACCTGCCTATCAAGAAATAACAAAAGCAAGCTGCCCATCCATCTATATCTTTACTCTACCACAACAAAGATTTTTATTGCAAGGCCATGTGTTTTCCAACCCTCACTCTCAACACACATTTTCTTTCCATATGATTTTCATCATTCATGGTTGGGGGTGAATAAGATTGAGATTTTTAGGGTGTTTTCCCTTTTTTTTTTAGGGAACTGAGTACAAGATGGACAGAGAGAAGAATTTTTTGAAGAAAAGATGAGGAGTAAAAAGCCAGTCAGTTCCTTAATATCCTGGTTTCAAGGCTAAGTTTTATTAACTCTTTCAGAGAAGGGTCCTTTTTAAAGAAGAGGGACGAAGGATGCTTGACATCTTTGCTGTTAAGGCCACAGAGCCAACCCTGAAGTGACCTTTGCTGCTTTGGTCTAATGGACACACATCCTACAGATGTTTCCCTAGTTCCCAACCCTACTGTGGCCGTGATCTGACAAGGGGTCATTCTTTCTATTTGTAGTTAGAAACATCTTCAACATTGTCATGAAAAGAGCCTCTCCGTGCACTGGGCTGCACAGGCTCTTTGGAAAAGAGTAAGGCAAGAAATTTCATGTGTTAAGTTATACACCAGAGGGAGTTCCATGAATGCAGTACAAACATCCTGATATTACCAAAGAAAAATCCATTAAAAAATGACAGGGCTTGAGAACTGCGATCTGTAGTTCACATTGTAGCTCCTCCTGTTTGCAAAACTTATGTCCATCCAGGTTCATTTGCCCTGCACTTTCCACAAGCAGCCAAATTTAGAGGCTGTTGAAAGCAAAATCACTCCTTGAATATTTTTTTCCCAGGATGGATCCTCATCTATTTCTCATTGAGAAAAAAACTGATTTCCTGTAGGTAATATTAGATAGTGGGATCCATTTAAGATTGCGTGAAACAAACACAGTTCTCACATTTGGAACTGCTTTAAGACAATATCAAAGACTTTGCAGCCATTTGGCCCTATATGATGTGTATGATGATGGACAACCCTCCTCCTCTCCCTGCCCATTCCCTACATGAACATGCAGTTTTAATGTCAGTCTGCTTGCTGAAAGGATTTTATGATTAATAACTCATCTTCTGTTTTCATTCATTATAATTCTTTTACCCCTACCCCTCTGGAAATGTTACAAATTCCTTTACAGAAGAGCAGCCAATCTGGCTTTTTACCTGTACTTGAGTTGGTAATGTTGAGCTTCTCCCTACAGAAATGGCATCCAGAAACCTGCCATATACTTTCCTAATGGCTTCAGGAGATTTTTTAATTCTAGGGTTTGAATTATGGAGGAGACACAATGTATCAAACACAATTCCTGATGTTCTGGCAGGTCTTCTTTCCTACTTTCCTACTGTTTTGTGTTGTGATGTCTCCTGCATTTCATCCGATTATTTTTAGACTGAATCCCACCTTGCAGCTGAATTTTTTTCCTGGGAGCAATGTAATGCAAGAAAAGGTAGTCCCCTTATTGAAGGCAACTCTGTAAATTAGAGGAAAGGCTTGTATTGCGTGAACATTTGATAACTCTGACTATAGGCTGAGTTGCTACTGCTCTTTGTCTGAGAAATTTAGAATCCATTAGGCTGATAGCCACTGTTCTTCTGAGGAAACTACAGCCCTTGTGGCCCTTCCTGTTTCCTTTCAACATTCTTAATGTGATAGTGGAAGAGGATATCCTAAGGTCAGACATTAAAATGTGAAGTTGTGAGGTGATGATTAAATGGGAACACAGTGAAAACTTCACTCTTCATTATTTTAATATAGTCCAGCCTGTGCTGATATAATCATTTCCAGCAGATATTTAAGGTAGTTATAGAAACGATTAAAAGAAAGGCCTTTCATTTATTATCTTAATTATATTTTCTCTGTTGCCTTTTTTTCTTTCTTTCTTTTCCCAGAGACCAACATTAAGTGTTCGTGTTTAAGACTTACAAGCCCGTTTTACAAGATAGCAATATATTTTCAGCTCTGGTTTGCTCTTTGATCTTTCAAAGTATAATGCCTTACAAAGTGTTATAGCAGTGGCCACTTCGGTTGAAATTCATAAACATTTTCCATCATAGCTCCATTGTTTCACAGTCTTACAAACTTCTGAAAAATCCATTTTAGGCTGAAATTGTCCATTCTCAGTCACTGCAATTAGTTTTAAATTAGGGGAATTATCTCTTCAGGGTTTTTTTTTTACTTATGGGAACAGTAGAGAAAAAGAAGCACCGCTTTCCCATGGTAAGTGATTTTCTGAGCACTGCTACAGCAAAACCAGCTGAAATATTAATTTCAAACGTCTTTCTGTGAGCTGACTGCAATTAGTTTCTTTATAAAACATTATTCTATATCAAGCCATACAATTAGAAAAAGTGACAGCATCCAGGTGTATGGTGCCGGTAGATGTGATCTCTCGCTTGCAGGAAAGTTATGATTCAGCCACAGGGGAGTCCTGCAGGACTGTTCATGGGCTTGAAGAGAGACATGCTCTGCTGAAACTGGGGTGTAATTAAAGGGCAAACACACAGTAACCAAGGCAAGGTCCCATGCGAAAACAACAGAGTAAAATAAAGTCTCTACATGGTAAACAGGCACTGGGGCTCTGGCAGGGAGCTGCAAGGGAGGGGAAGTGCAGCATTGGCAGAACTCGTGCACCCGCAGCGGCTTTGCACTATCAAGGAGAATATTAGGTCAGCCACACTGGGACAGATTTCCATTCCTGTTTTCATTATTTAAATGCCAAAAGTATTATTAATTTATATTTGGGTTCAATCCAGACTCCAAAATACAGAGGATGTGCAGCTAAATTACAGTTTGCTGTTAGAACCTTACTTTTGCATTTCCCAACATTTCATGATTTTAACCATTCATCTGTAGCAAAGTATCAGCCCAGGCTTTTTCCCTCCATTTAATTTTAGGCTGAGTATGGAGTGAGTACAATAACCCCGGTAAATTAAAGTGTCATGTGATTTCCTCTCCGTGAGCCGAGCGGATGTGTCTGCAGAGCTGTAATGAAGGAGGGTAAGCACAAGAAGGGAGAGCTTGCGCTCCAAGCACATCAAAGCCCTTCAGTGCTTGTGGAGTTCATGTGCAAAAAACGCAAATGCTGTGTGAAATTCCAGTTTGAATGATGTATTTGGATGAGTTGTGGTCCTTCCTATCTGCTATCAGGTCTTCATCTGGAAAGAAAGTATGACAGAAGAGGATGGAAAAAGCTTTAACAGTAAAGATGTGCTAAGATTAGGCACATCAGTAAAAGCCTTGTAACTGGTCTCTAAATTGTTACACCTGGCTGAGATTACAGTCTTTTGCCAGTTCGTGTCCGGCACTGACTTGGAACATGAGTTAACTGTGGGCTTGTTCAAGTGATCATGAATTCATTCAGTTTTAACTTCAGGTCTGGTATTTTCACTTTTCCTTTTCCTTTAGAATCATTAGGGCTGTCATTACATCACTTTAAGGAAAGGGAACAGACTCATAATGTTTTGAAGAGATGTGAGGGACAGTTGTTGGCCAAGACTGACCTCTTTCAGGTCCCATTAGATAGAGTCAAAACCTTGCAGCACTTCAGGAAGAATTCAGAATTAATGAGCTCAGGAATGGGTTCTCCGGATCTAGGTTACCTAATGAGTTCTAAGAGAGTGGAATCATGTTATGAATTGAAAACACAAAATAGCAGATATTTCAAGCTGGCTGTCTGTAATTTCTGAAGTACAGTTGACTTCTTTCAGTCCCAGCCCTGTTGCAGAATTGTGTGGGGATGACAGAAGGATTTGGATAATCAAATGTGCAATTCTACTCCAAATACTGGCTTCAAAATGGCATTATGTATTAATGATTCCCAGAACAAATTTGCTCAGTTCACAAGTGAAAAGCTGAGGGGTTTTATGTCTGCCAGCTCTGCAAGTTCCCCCTGGGCTGTGAAGGTCAAGTTTGCGCTATTTCCTTCTCACACATCATCATCATCATCATCATCGTCATCATCAGTAATAGAGATTATGAAGGCCAAGCTGTGCCTCAGTTACACCTATGAAAACCCCAGTGTGTTTCATGGGGTTACACAAACGTGAGGAATTGTCCCCATGGCTGCAGAGCTGTGCTGCAAGGCCAGCACTGCACAGGGACCTGCACATGGGATGAGCTCCAGCCCCCTCTCCTGTGCCCCACAGCACAGGGGCAGTGCCTGCACGTGACAGGTCTGACCCTGCAGCGTTACCTCCTGGTCACCCCAGCTCTGCACCAGGTGACCCCTGCAGGCATTTGTGGGTGCAGTTAGGCACCATGCAGGCACCCTTGCTCACACAGAAGGTGACAGTCTGCTTGTAAATTCAATGTAGGTGCGTATGCTCAGGAAAAATTCTTCACTGAGAGGGTGGTGAGGCACTGGAACAGGTTGTCCAGAGAAGCTGTGGATGCTCCATCCCTGGAAGTATTCAAGGCCAGGTTGGATGGGTCTTTGAGCAGCCTGGTCTAGTGGGTGGCATTGCTGCCCGTGGCAGGGTGGTTGGAACTCGATGATCTTTAAGGTCCCTTTCCACCTAAGCCATTCTATGATTTTCTGACTACCAGCTATGGAAAGGCCTTAGACCTTGTGTCTACTCTCCTGATGCCTGGGGTTTCCTTCTGGATTACAAGGCTCAGACTTTGGGCTTTCTTTGTATCTGGACTCATGCCTGTGTTGGAGAGCAGCTCCTATACTTTCAAGTCAACTGAATATGTAAAGGGCTCAAATGATTTCCCATAACTTTCTGAGGAAAAAGGCAATATTGCAATGAGATTTAGCCCGATTCATAAAGTAGTGCCTAATAGGGAGCAGACTTCCTGGGGAAAGAAGTGTTATTTTTCTCGAGAAGTGTTATTTTTGTCACTTCTCAGACGAGGGCTGCGCTATGAACCCATCTCAGTGTGACAGAAGTGACTGAAACTAAAAGCTGTCCTGAGGCACATTGTCCCCCAGAGCACATGCCAGCATTTTGTAAGAGGCTCCCAGATGACAGTTCTCTGCATGCAGCACTGGACAGAGCTGAGCAGCTAAGCTTCCTGTATAGGATTTCAGGATTAGACTTTACATGAGTTGAAAGTCTTCCCATAACATGTGTGCAACAATGCAAGTGAGAAAGCAGGTGGCTTTCTGTGCCTGCAGAGTAAGTTCAAGGGCATTTTCAACTATGTAATGGCTTTCTCTTTTATGTTGTTTTGTATTTGATGTCTACCTGATGCAGGCTCTGCTTGGGAGTGACTCCAAGAGCCTCACTGCAGCCACACAGGAAGCATTAAAAGAGGAGAAGTAGACCATACATTTGTTAAACCTTAGGCTTTTGGGGGATATTGTAAATTTATTGCTTCCTTAGATTGTTTTTTGGATATTGCGGGTGCTTGGATAGTAACACCCATCATCTAAGCAGCACAATGCACAGCTGACAAAAGCTTTCTTGACCTACTTTCTTTGTACCCTTTCACTGCTGGACTGTTCTGGGGACGGTAGAGTTAATCTGGCATATAATTTCCATGGCACCAGGTGTGTTCCCAACAAGCAGTAGCAGCTTTCTCAATAGATTCAAGGTGTTGAGAGGCTGCTGAAATCCTTGCAGCTGTGGCTGCCTTCTCTTTACAGCACTCCATCACCTTCACTGTCTCTAATGAGTCCTTGGTACTGATGCTTCCACAGGGGTGTTGCTGTGTTTCATGACCAAGATGACATTGCCAAACCAGTCAGCTCCCCTTTGCTTTCAGTGCAACCTTTTGTACAGAGGGATTGGAATGGAACTGAATACTTCATTTTTGCACTAAGGAGTAATCTCATCCTTAACTTTTCTTTTTTATGCATCAAACTTCTACCTCTGTGAACTACACAAGTGCTGGTGAACAGACACCCTTGCTGAGCTACACTGGGTGAAATTGCTCTCTATCAAGAAATGCCAACAAGTTCACTCACAATTGTAAATATAATGGGAGCAGAGAGCCTCTGCTGGCAAAAACTTGTGTTCTACCAACAAGTCAAAGCCTATGGGAGAAAATAGGCACAAAAATTTGAAGGGACTTGCTGTGCAGCTTACCCAAGTCCTTATCTCCCCCCCAAATAGAAGAAACTGGAACCTTGCAGATTACAGCACTTTTCTATATAGTTCTTTTTCCTTTGGAATTAATTAAAAATTGAAACATATGATTAATTTTAGGGCTGATCATGACAGTCTTATATACTGCTTGTTCTCAAAGAAGTATGGCAGATTTATGAGTACCATTGTTATCATTATTTGTGTGAATATTCATGGTGCAAGTGTGAACTGTAGCTCATGCAAGCCCATATCTTCCTCAACTTGTATGCTGAAGACAACAAGCCCATAGAAAGGTAAAAAGTGCCTTTTTTTTAGCTTTTGGCCACCCAAAACACCTTGGGTTTCCTGCAGTCTGCAACTAGGTACAGAGGAGATCTTTCCCAACTTTTTCAAGCACATTTTTTAAATTCACACCCCCTTAGTGGATATTAAATAACCAGTCAGGGTTCCCAGGTAGCCATGACCAGGGCCAGTGGGACTTAGTTACAAATGGAAGATAGAAGTTATCATGCTGGTGAGGAAGGAAAGTATGCAGGACCATAAGGTGGTATCATTTACACACCACAGGCACCAAAAATCAGATTTTCAGATGGGAAGCCAAGCAAGAGAGTGAAGAGTGTAAAGGTCCTGTCAGGTACTCCTCACAAGCTCTTGTTGGTACTTCTCTCTGCAACTAACTTGCCCCTTGCTCTCAACAGATACCCACTTCCAGCAGTTTTCAGCCAAGTAACTTATGGCACCATGTTTCAGTTTGATGCCTGATCTTGCACAAGGTGAAAGCAGGCACTTTATTGCATCATAGAAATCCCCTGCAGAGTAAACTAAGGGACCTTAGTCCAGCCACTTGCTCCTGAAGTGACAACAGCTTTCTCTTTCACAATATTTAAAAAAAAAACCAAACCAAACAAAAAAACAACCTAGCACTTTTTCTGAGATGCTGGTACAACAAGTACCTGTGGTGTGAGCATTAATGAAATGAGACAAGATATTTATACTCCCTCGTTGTCTCCACTACCCTTGAGCAATGCTAGGTGATGATAACGAGGTTTGTGGCCTCTTCACACCCTTTCACTTGTTACAGCAAACCCTCTCAGTGGCATTCTCCTAAATTTAACACATGTCATGTTCAGTGCTTTGCTGAAATTTCAGAGAGTTAAAGAGCTTGCCTGGACCTCAACAAATCCTGTCCAGAGGTGGAAAAATGTGGACCCACAAGCCAGATCCAGCCCACCAGAACAGCCAGATCATATAATTATTCACTTCCACCCATAATCCATCCTTCTTCAGGAAGACTTCCAAGAGGTAAGCAAGGACTGGGGAGATGGATGAGTTGTCACACCAACACACACCCACTGCCTCTTGGATTCCTTGTGATGTGACCACACATGCATCAGTCAGCTCACCTATCAAAAAGAAAGGTCCAGGTACATCTTGAATCCTTCAAAGAATTTCACCCACAGAGAGTGACTGACTGGACTACCTCTTGAATGACCACGTTCTTCTGCTTTTCTGCATCTCATTTATTCCATTGTGATAGGAAACACAAATTTCTCTGGATTTTCTATCTGTTCTCTCATACACCATGTACTGCTGCCTTCTGCAACTCTTCTTGTTGTCTACAATCAAGCTGCTCTTTAGCAATGCTCAGTCTAATTGTTTATGTAGATATGGCCTTATCCAGTTACTGTGTTAATCTAAGACTGTAACTGGAATATTTCCCAGTGTAGAATAACATATCTAATTCAAACAAAAGACTGAACCGTCTTTTACTCCGTCTACTTTGTGGATGTCACATTTCTGTTGTATTTCCTACCAAGCAAAGGTTTTACTCAGCTTTCTTTTTGTTTGTTGATTTTGAGTAAGAGAAAGAGACTGGAATTAACCAACACATATACATACCACCATCCCCCTTTTTAACATGTATATGTACATATATATAGCTATATATAACAAGGTGTGTATTTTTATACTGAGTATTACAATAGGAACAGTTTTCTGATAGTTCACTGCTAGTTCTCCTCAGTGGATACATTAACACATCCTTTCAGTGGATCTGCCTGCCTGGTTGCTACCTAGTTTTTGTTAGACAAAGTTGCATTCAGCATCTCTTTATGAGTACTGACTCCTTTATTCCCTAGGGAAAAAATGCCTTCACAAGCACAAACTTCCTTACTGTGAAAGCAAACTCTGTGCTGGTGTGAGGCTAAGCTCCTGCTCCTTCTCCAGCAGCCTGGCTGGCAGCCCTTCAACACTTGACTTTCAGGGTGCCAGCCGCCTTTCCTATCTGCTGCTCAAGGACTTCTCATCCCTTCTTTCTGTGCTTGTGAGTATGGTGCCTGTGGAGAGATCCTTTGAGCTCCTAGAGGGAGGATGGGCAGACGTGGACAAGCACAGTTCCAACCTGATCTTGCCAGCTCTGTGTCTACAGATCTCTGTTCCCTTCTGGATGCATTGTGTGGCTGATGTTGGGCAGACCAGAGAGCCCTGGCTCCTCCCTAGTATGGTCATGGCATTGCTGGCCAAAGGGAGCTGCTGTTTTGGGGAGCTCAGGCTGCTCCATGTCTTGTGGATAAGTTCCTGCATGTGGCAGAGGAGCAACTAGACTTTGCTGAGCACCTGGGATGGGTGCAGGTCCCAGCTGCCCATACTTTGGGATGGTTTCTTGAGTTAGTCTGTGGTTCTGCTCCACTTCCTGTCCTGTGGGTTTTCCATGAGCTCCTTGAGCAAAAGGAGGGGAGAGACCAGAGAACCTGGAGCTTCTGATCCCAGCACAATTAGCCTTGAGGGTCAAGGGGCCACCAACTGGCATCTTATTTGTCTCGTTGTCCTTGTCAGGATCCTTGGGTGAGGCAGGAAAGCAGGGGTTATGTAAGCAAAGTGTAAAAGCAATTGTTTTCTGGGCAATGAACAGATCAGGTGAAGGCTGCTTCCTTTCTCCCATCTGCTGCATTGCAGACCCTTTTAGGCAGAACAAGTGGCTGCACAAAAGCCAGGGGCCAGCTACATGTTTTCGTATTGTGTGTGTTTAATTCTTTAATCCTGTGCCATTCTTACCAAGTGATCACTGACTGACTGAAAGGAAAAATCCTAAAGTGTAGATTTTAAAAGTGCAGAAATGGAATCACTTGAACCATGTCTGATTAAAAAGAAGGAGACCAGACATTCAACAACAAGCGGATCAAATTTAGCTGGTTGTAGGATTGACATGTCTCCGGTGTCGTCTGCAACAAGAACCAAATGCTAATTGCCTGACACTATTAAACACCTCATCAACTGTGACTTAGGGCTCTCCCTGTGCATGACTTCAGAAAAACAAGCCTGCCTTTATCCTTATCCCAGTTTTGTGATTTTCAGCGGACCTATTTTTCTGATGCTAATGGGGGTAATGTACTTTGTTGCTACCGTTTTGCAAACTGCTTTTGATGAAGCACACAGAGGAAGCTTTCACACAGTTTGGATTCACTAATTGGAAAAAGACTTGAGACAAATCTGAATGGCACCATGTTTCCCCATGTCATCACAGAGCCGTTGATACGCTTCAAAAGACCACAAGGAATGGTGGTGACATACTTCGTTTTCAGAACATTCAGAAGAAGGGAGAAAACAGGAGGATTCTAATAAAAATCCTAAGTGAAATATATTATCTTGCCAACAAGAACTTGTTCTATGAAGCCATTATTCAGAACAAGATGAAAATATGAAGAATATGACCGCAGTTTTTCCAATCCTTTTTTTTTTGTTTTATTCCCTGAAATGGGGATATTATCCCAGGATTTTTAAACAATTGGGAGTTGAGTCAAATTCACAGATTCTGATGTACTGCTGGAGTAGTAAAGTATTTCCAGGAAGTTTCTAGGAAAGTGGCCTGATGATCTCCTGCTGGGGTAAATAAAAACAAGCCCAATGAAGGGCAGTTATATTTATATTTGCAGTACATAAGTGACACAATGTTTGTGAAGGTTTTGCTGGAAGACAGCCTGTACCCTGGCAGAGATAATTATATCTGCAGTCAGAGACATCTGCAGAACTGAATACTGACTACAGTTGTGCATCACAGTATGCTCTTTTTGTTTGGCAACCTAAAACATTAAGAAGAACCACAGCCCATGAATATGTGTTGTCATGGGCAAGCTGAGACCTTGCTGACTGTAAAGTATGAGACGCAATGTAACGAAACTAGAGCTCAATGAGGGTTGATATGGCAACACAGATGGGAAAATCCAAAGAAACTGATACTGATACAATTTAGAAAGTCTTAATTATTGAGTAGAAAATGCATGGCTCATATGTAACAGTCACAGAAGTTCTATTACCTGGAAAATTTTATTTCAGTCCATGCATCAGATCAGAAAGAAGTTATTCTAGGAGCAAATCCTTGAGAAACTTGGGAGGGAAATAATTGAATTTTAAAGGTGAATGATGTTTCCAGGAAGTTATCAAAGGTGAAAGAGGAACCCAAACATACACATTGAGAAAATCAAGTTTACTGCCTCAGAAATAACAAATTATAATCAATATTCAACCAAGATATGATCATAAAGTTTATGTCATGTGAAATGCTGAAGTTCTCAAAATAAACTGTAAAAGAAATAAGTGTTCAATGAGGCATGCCCCTTATTTCAATATAATGAATTGATATTTTTGCTTCTCCTCTTGCAAAATGGCTAGAAAGTTTCTGGAAGACAAATAGGGATATTACAGATACAGTTCAAAGCTTGTGGTCTTGAGACACTAGATTCTAGGCAGAAGAAGTTGGATGAAATAAGATTAATTCATAGATAACATAAAATCCCTGCTTCGACATCATTAGTTAGAAGAGACCATACCTCTGATTATTGTAATTTTTATATATATATATTCTACAGTTAGCCATAATGCATACTGTCTGCTTTCTGAATTGGTGTAGTTGATAAAAGTTATTTTAGTGGGATCCATGCCAAAAAATAAAATTCTTGTGCTCAGCATGAAAGAAAAAAATGGTTTCAGTTTTAAGTAGGATGATCATGACTCAACTATGGCAAAATTTTTTAAGTCCACCTTGACAAAACTGGTGACCTACAGTTTACAGCTGCTATGGAAGAATTGTTTTCAAGAAATGATGAAATCAATCCTGTACAAGATTTTTTTTGCATTTATAACTCACAGGAATTTTAATAATGAAAAGAGTAGTGTTTCAAATGGTTGTTTTTTAATATAAGTAATTGTCCAGTTTTGACAAGGTTAGCTAATATAGTTCTGTCCCATACTCCATCTTTCCTTTATAAGTCAAATCCCTAAATATTGAGGATTACCCTAAATCTGTTTCCCCAGTTTCAGCATCCTGTGTCTATGATTGTGTATGGAAATGCAACATGAAACTAAAGAAAAGGAAAAATTTCCTCAACTGTATCAGACCTTCTGAGTCAAGATTTTTGGGAGATGTTGTGAATGCGCATTTCATGACAAACAGTGTTTTAAAATTTTGAAGTCAACTGTTTCTAGGTGATAAAGATGAATTCAGAAAAATAATTTGGAAGCAAATAGGTATGGTCTTCTCAGTCCCAAGGACTAGGACCTCTCACAAGGCTATTTGTAAAAGGTCAGACTGATTTTGATTTTCACTATCCAGAATATAAGAAGAAATGTGAGGGGAAAAAAATTAGAAAGACAGTCACAATCGATAATGACATGTACACTGGATTTCTAGAGCACTTTTTTTTTTTACCAGGATGTTATCTGTCACATGAGCAAAGAATTGTAAGTACAAACTTTATTTTTGTGTGCAATGTGTCAATTGATTTGTACCATTTCTTCAGATTGCACAATGGTTCTACATCAGAGAAAAAACCATCCCTCTCCAGTCAGGCAGTAACTGCAGCCAGCACCTCTCTCATTCCAATCGCATACCTTTTTTTAGGCAATATATTACATACAAAGAAACCATTGTACTTTCACTCCTGCCAAATGTGATACAGCTTACAGGAGACAAAAGAGCAGAATGGTTCCTTTTAATAGATCCTGAACCTTCAAGTAAATACAGAGAGGTTGCTCAAGCGCTAACCTCTGGAAACTGAGCCCTGCAGCTTTGATTGTAGTAGCTCAAACAAACCAAACTCCGCAGGGCTTGCCCAGTGGTAATTGCAATAAACAACATACAAGAGCTCCCAAATATTGCTCAACCGAGCACGGTGCTGGCGGCCCGCCAGGCGACTGACGGCCACTTGTGCTCTGCAGACAAGGGCAGGCGCGGCCGCCGCTGGGGAGGATGGCAGCAGCCCAGGGCACCGGGAGGGCTTTCCTAGGCCGGCTCCACGGCTCGGCCGTGGGGCAGAGGGGAGGCACGGGGGAAATCCTGGACATCTGTGGATCACATTTGGCCTCTGCACCTCCCCTGGTGCTTACACATAACGAGCCAAGGAATAATACATACACAAGTCATGGACAGCAGTGATACTACGGAGCACAACCACTGCGGCCAAAACAAACAGGACTAACAGCACTTTCCATTCAGAGTGGTGCTACTTGTAGCAACTGGGAGCATTTTATTGTATTTAAAGCAAAATAGCGTATGGAGAATATGTCACTTGGAGGAGAAAATCACTTGTGTAGAGAAGTTTCCGTTCACATTGAAGTCACCAACAAAACTCTGACTGCTCCATCCCGGTAGGCTGGTTTGGCCTGATGTCAGCAGTGATTTTTGCAGGTTGTAAGCCTGTGCATTATCATGGCAGAGCTCTAGTGATACACTGGGTGGTAAAGGGGGTAGTTTTCAGCAGAGGAATCAATACTCAACTTCCTAAGTACCTGGGAGCAAGTCCCTGCTGCCACCACTCCATGCTGAGCTCCACTGCCTTCCCCATTAAATGTGTGCAAACACATAAAGTTGACCTCTGCATGCAGAGAAGGGTTCCAAGGAAAAACAAAAGCCAAGTTTTCTTTCAGGATTGCCAATATGGGCAATATCACTTATTTGTAGTTATTACTCTGGTTGACAGGTGGCTAGGGGGAAATAATACCTGCAGAAACACTGTACCCAATGAGGGAACCCCAGCTAGAGAGCAGTAACAAAGAAACCAGGCAGTGACGGTATATAAATTAATCATGAGTGCCTGACAGGATGCTTTGTGCAAAAAAGCAAATTGCTATGTTTGGACATGTTCCAAGGGAACCTGAGTAAATCAGTGACATAAAGCATTCCCCTTTTCACAACTCAGAACTCAGGCATGAGATCCTGGCTCATGTTGGTGAGCACTTAGTCACACCAGCAGTCCCACTGACTCCGAGAGCATAACTCATGGAGTCTGTTTTGTTCTGGGCTCCTTGATTCAGAAGAGCTAGTGATAAACCAGGGCCACCTAAAACCCAGAAACACAATTGATAAAAAGGTCAGGGGTCATGACCCATCAGGGAAAAGCAGGTAGGCTTTGCTCAGGACGGTGAAGAGGTAATATGGCAGTATGCCTTTTTTTTCAGGAGAAGATGCAGGTGTCAGTGAATGATTTGGAAAAAAAAAACCAAAAAAAACAAACAAAAATGCTCTAGGAAAAAAAGTTTCATGAAAGAGAGAAAAGAAGGTGCAATAAATACCATTATAGTAAAACTCACAAGTGCAATTGTATGAAAAGGTCTTTAAAGATGTGTTCAGTCAGGCAAGACTGAGAAATCACTGAAGTATATAGAACTCACCCTCCCACCCTCAACTCCTCCCAGATAGGTGCAAGACAAAGCCAGACTTAATACTTAGGAGTGAATGTTAAACAAATACAGAATTAAGGTAACAGTATTAAAAAGTGCTGCAAACTTAGCCTCTCCAAAACCCAGAAGGGCACTCAGTAATGGTTCCCACACCAATTTTGTTGCAATTAAAGGACACTCCAATCCCCCGCCCTCCCCTGCAAAATAAGCTAAAGCAGAAGTATAGATAAAACCAATAAAAATAAATGATTGAACAGCAATAGTGGTTGTAACAATTTCATCACTGGGAAAGAAAAAACCCTCACATTTTAAGCCTTTCTTGATGTGAACAGGAGAAAAAGTAAGCTAGATTTCAGAAAGAGGAAATCACACAGTCTTGGGCTCTTGGAATATTACAGATCTGCCAAAGGGCTTGTGACTGAAAAACCTACTAAATGGTGAACAAATTGAGTCATATGCCTGAATCTAACCAAGCTGCTTTTAGGCCGTAAATTCACACAGTATTAAGGCTCATCTAAGTTGCACTGTGTCTTAAAAGGTACTAAATATCTATTAAAAAAAAACACAATTAGACTGAATATTGCTACAGGACAGAAGGCCATAAATACTGCTAATAAGTTATAAGCCTGGGGTCATGATTTTCCAGACTATCATGAGATAAATGGGGGACTGACTTATGCAAATCACATAGCTGGAAATCATGTTCTGATTCTATAGCCAACCCAAGGCTTTCCAAGTGCATGGAGATATTTAAAATGATGCCAGTATTATTAAGCTGATTCACAGTCACCAGAAAAGCCCCTTCTAGCCAGGAAGACAGTATATCCAGCATCAGTATTTCTGTCTTTCCAAAGCTGAGGACAAAACAACCCTAATGCAGCCAAAAAGCAGTGATATTCAGACGTTACTCCATAGCTTAGACTGAATTTCCAGTGTCCCCATGAAATACAAATATACTCTACCTTGCATTTCATAATGTTCTCCCCATCTGGCTGTACTTTAAAGAACACAGACAGCAAAGATGACCCCTATTTCAGAGTCCTCAGTGAGGAGACCAAGTAGCCATCATCAGGAGTACATTCCAGTACTCTGAAAGGGCAGGGATCACCAGAGAGCTGCTTCAATTAAAACAGCAATATCCCTGGCTGATGAAGCGACTATCCATGATCAGATATATCACTAGCAGCCAAGAGGTCCAACACAGGCAAGGTAGCTTGAAGATTTTAATCTTACATTATCAGGAAACAATTTACAGCTTCTCATGAAGATGTTGACTCCAAGGAAAGACTAAATGATGTAACAGCATCTGAATCAATATTCCTTGAGGTGGAAGAATCACTGCATTTCCTAAACTGTAGATTTATTAGATGGGCTGCAGCTGTCAAGCACTCCCCAAAAAACAAGCAAGCTACATCCACTTTTATGTCCCAGCCTCAGTCCCAGCCCCTGATTCACACCCCAGATACCTGTGAAGTGCAGCAAATGATCAAATTCCAAGATGCTTTTCAGCAATTTCCTCTGCAAAATGTAATGCAAATGTTCCATCTCTCTCTTAAACATCAATGGCTTCCCAGAAATTAAGAGGCTATGGGGTATGGTATAGCATTCATAAGTCAAATGTTTCTTTTATTAATGGATGAGTTTATGATGAGCCTTTTCCTGGACAGATGAGTAAGGTACATCCATTTGTCAGTAGAGTCAAGCACTGAAAGAGACTGCCCAGAGGAGCTGCAAAACCTCTGTAGATGAAGGTTTTCAAGACCTAAGAGGACAAAACCCTGAACATCCAGGTCTCAACTCTCTGTTGACCTAGGTTTGAGCAGGAGGTTGGAATAGGTGACTGTGGGCCAAATCCTGATGGGCAGTCCTACAAATGCTATCTAATAAGATGGGTACAAAGATTGTGTGAAATATAGTTTAAATGGTTAAACTGCCACTTCAGGTCTATTCTCCATAACAAAAAAAAAAAAAAAAAAACCAGCAGCTAAACATTGCTTGCCTTGAAGGCCAAAACCTCTAATGCCATGAGTCCACTTGCCTCTCCCATTCTCTGTGAAACTGCAAAATCACTGCTGGGGACAATGGAGAGCTACTGTGATGTTGAGAGGGAGGAGACGAGTCATATGCAAATCCAAAAATGTGCAGGTAACTGCAGTGTTATTTATGTGGTACCATTAAGACTGGTTTCTATTTCATCAAGCTTACAGACTCAATGAGACAATTTGAAAAGTCAGTTGAAACAACAAAATAATAATATTTCATTGATTTCAAGATTCCTTGCCAAAAGTTTAAGAAGGAACCCTGAACATTGCTCAGTTTCTGAAATAGATTTTTCTTTAATTTTTTTTTGGCTTACAGACAAAATTCTAATTTCAAAATATTTTACCATAAGCATGAAAAGCAGAAAAATTCTTAAACAAATGCACTTTCTATTAAAAATAATATGAAACAAGTGAAAACCCTGAGAAAAAAAATATTTTGACAAAATACATTTTTTCATACCAACATCTCAACACTTCCTTAGTGAGAATTCTTTGTGTCTGGAAGTTATTTCTGATATACATGGTGTAGGAGAGGGAAGAATGAAGCTCTGGTGTGTATAGCACTGTCAGACGTATTGGAATAACCTCAAAGGCCTATGAATGAAAATCCCAGTCAGACTGTCTCTACAGGAAATAGTCCATTCAAGGTCTGGATCCCTTTCAGAGAATTTGCTAGCAATATATATTAGCATTTATCAGTGAGCATTAAACAAGTCCTACAGGTATGTTACCGGCTGTTTGTTAATGACCAGTACGAGATTTTTCCAGGGTCACTGGCTCCCTATTTGCCTTTCATGAATGCAGAGCCAGTCAATCTCTGGGGCATGATAATGCTTCATCTCATGCAAAAGATACAGATTTATCACTCAGCTCTCCAAGGGAGTTGCAGCACGCTTGGGTTGCGACGGCTACTTTCTGACATCTAGAATTTAATGTGTGATAAGTTACTGTTTGCATGTATGATTGGAGGAGATTTTTTTGGTTTTCTTACATAAATTAATCTTTGATTTATCACCCAAAGGTTGGTTTATTTTCCAGGTCCATTTGGAAATATGTGGAGTCCAAAAATATTAAAGAATTCCTCAGTCTGGGTTCATTCCCCTAGGAATGTGCACTTCTAAAAGAATGCAAGTAAACAGGAGACTGGAAAGCCATCCTGTCCTGCATGCAGTATTAGACATCAGTACAGACTGGTGTAGACCCTCACAGACACTCAGAAGAGTAAAGATAGAGATCCACTGACTGATTTTCTTGGTCTTTAGGGTGAGCAGTATCTTTACACTGATCTACTTTCATCTTCTCTTCAGTCTCCCTAAATACACAAAGTTCAGATTTTGTTTGGTATAATGTTAATGACAGCAAATTTCTTCAGTACATCCTTCTCTCAGTGTCCTTAGCCGCAGCCAAGACTTGTAATTAATCAGAAAAAACACTGCAGCAATGTCCAGAACTTCACACTGTCTGCTGGATATTGTTTGGGTATCTATGTGCAAGAAAATTTAGCATTTTCCATTATTTGAAGTTAATTCTTTATTGAATTATGAAGATTTTAGTTTCTGACTGGTATCAGTTTTGACACTGCTGCTATAAACTAAAGTCAGAATTTTAAGCCATGACAATTCCTCCACACCTGGCCTGAATTTGTTGCTTAAGACTAAAAGAACTGCTGCAGTGCATCACACTCCTGAATACCTCACCTGGCAAAGGCCAGCAAGGGATACTTCATGGCATCATAAGAAATGAAATCTCTGCAATTCCAGGCAGTGTTTGAGGAACATACTTTGTCTGAGGTTTCATAGAATATTTTGGATTGGAAAGGACCTTTACAGATCATCTAGTCCAACTGCCCTGCTATGGGCACTGGCATCTTCAACTAGACCAGGCTGCACAGGGCCCCATTCAAACTGACCTTCAGTGTCCATTTGGACAGTCATCATGAAGTAGCCATCAACAGCCTTCCATGGATTTATTCTAACCTTGGTTTTAACCTACATATCCATTAAGTCACCATGACATCGTTGTGCCAGCACACTGCACAGTTGGGTGGAGAGATCGGTTTGGTTTAAGTCTTATTCTGTCCAGACAGTTCATTGAAGGCCTTTTGGATTTTGTGGTGAGAAGCAAATAATCATTTCCCACTCTCCTGGTTTTAGGATTTTCCTTTTTTACCATCCATTAAAACACACACAATGGGAAACTTTGCATCTCTCACAGAGGAAGGCAAGCACATAGAACACTTTACTGAACATATCAGAGATAATTTGCAAGCTTTTTCTTCATGGTTTCTGTGACATTAACAAAATCAGCCAAAGGAGCAGATTTGCACAAATGATGCAGGAGAAGCCATCTGGCAGCCAAGCAGCATTGGATTGTATTTACCACAGTGTGGGCAAAGCACTCTTGCTGTGAAGCTTCAGAGAAATTGAGTTGCTTGTGGTCACCTCTGGGCCAAACAGGGCCTCTGTGGTGCTCACTACTATATCTCCTTCATCTTTGGTCTTTGGGAATTCTGTTAAGCCTTGAAGCACCACTGAAAGTACAAAAGGCTTTCATTACAGATTGGTGAGTGTATTCCCTTAAGAAGGTTCTTGGCATCCTGTGGAAGTAAGTGAATCACTGGCTACTCTGGCTGCTGCATAACTCCTTATTGTTTTATTGAACAAGGGAGTAAAAAGTCACATAAAACCTTGCATATTATAAATGACCAGGGTATAATTCAGACCTGCCTATGTGTGCATTAATTTACACATTGGTCTTTTTGGAAAAAATGTCAACTGAATAAATATAGCTTAGGCTGAGCACTTGAACCAAGAATGATTTTTATTATTTTTTTGGTTAAATTCCACTCATCTTTTTTTTTCCCCTTTCCTGGCATGTGAGTTTTTCAAGTGCGGAATGAAACCTTTTGCTAACAAGGGGAAAAAGAACTAGGACTACAGAAAAAGCACATACCTTTTCCAAAGTCATTAAGAGCAACTTTTGGCACTTTCCATATATGGGACATAAAGCTTTATGAACCCAATCCTTAATCTCTAGGTTCTCTGACTGATTTATATGTTTACTTATGGTATTGTGTATTTTCTTCTTCTGAAGAGCACAGTCAAGTCTCTTAAAATTTGTACGCAGGAGACCTTTTTTATGTCAACAGAATAGTGTGAATTTGAAGAAAGTACTACAAGCTCCTTAGTACTTCAAAATCCCTCGGGCCTTGGTTGGGTATGTATTTTTTGGAAAAGCCCAATTTTCGTTTCTCTAACAGAAGCACATGTGTCCTACAGTTTGTCATGGACTTTCCTGGAGTCTCTCTGAGGGCCTGATCCCCAACAAACCAGCTGTGAGGTGCTAAGTGCCCACAGCGCCCATGGATATCCATGAGTCACTACTGAGGAGTGCTGAGTACCTGCAACTCCCTCTGAAGTTAATGGACACAGCAGGTGCTCAGCATTTCTTCAAAGGGTGGTTGAGACGGGGAGTACCCTAACCCTGAAAAAGCCCTGCAGGCAGAGGGAGGCCCAAAAGGAAAGAAAATTTGCTGAGGCGCTCACATACAAATCCTGCTCCTGTGGAAGGAACAGGGAGCCCTTGTGCTCTGGGAAGCTGCACACCTGAAACGCCTCTTGTACTACCCTCAGGACTGCCATTTAAAGGAAGAGAGGTTAAAGAGTCAGAGAGGGGCCTGCCAGGAGTCACCTCAGCAGGCAGGAGCATCGCCTGCACTTCATCCCTGCCCACGGTGTGTCTGCAGCTGTCAAGATCCTTCTGGAGGGC